>QJPP01004092.1:0-120875 GCA_003996215.1 Jaltomata sinuosa
GCGAGTTGTGTCCTTTCACTTCTCCAAAATTCTTTCAAATACCTTATATTTAGAGAGTCGGTGCATGCGTGGGGTGAGCGGATAGTTTTACTACCGTGTGACCACGTACCTTCTCACATAGAAAAATCTCAAGTCCGAGTCTACCCAACTCTTAGTCCACCTAAGATAGAGCTAAGCCAACACCTATTTTAGGTACATGCATCATGAAACTTAGGAGGCTTAATATACTTGGTATATTAAGTTCATTAGTCAACCTCGCCCAATTGTCCGAGTGGGTTCACAACCCCGAGTGACACTTATCATTTATATGTGCATTATTTGAAAAATGATTGTGCCTAAATATGGATCGTTTGCTCTAAACTAATTATTGTATTTTTGACATATAATATAGCTTAAAGGTATTTTTATTATTATTTATTTTGAGGATAAGATTTGTTTAATTAATTAAAAGAGCAAAGAATGACATATTGTGGCACATTTATTTTTTAAATACGCGTTAGGCCTACCTCTGGCATAAAGAGGCACATGTATATTAGGACGCGTTATTTAATATACTTATGTTATGCGAATCGTTTGCTCGCTTACTTGCTACGTGTCTTATATGAATTTATTTGCTACATGATTTTACTTGATATTTACTAACATTATCATTGTTTTTCTTTATTTAAAGAATAGTGATTTACATTTATTTATCACTTTATTTAATTGTCTATTGCACTTTTTTTTACATGTTCACCATTATTATTATTAATATTATTAGTTTTATTATTGATTATAATCTTTCCGCGCTTAGCGCACTTTAAAATTTTAGAGCACCGTTTAGAATCATTATCCTAGGCTCACTCAAACTTTTAGAGTTCTCAATTAAATTCTCCTCCCGTTTAGGGTATAATCTTCTTTAAATCAAATTTGCCTTAGTTATTTCAAAATTCTTACTCCCTCATTCCGCTCGTCTAAAAGACTCGTGTCAAAATTCAAAGTTTCTAGATTTCTACTTTCTCAAGCTTTTTCAAGTCTCTCCTTTACGGGTTTAATCTTCTGTTTCTAATGACAGAATATTTATCCCGTTAGTTTCATGCTTCGTAGAATCTATTTAGCTCCCGATCTACGTCATGAAACTTCTACTCATGCTCTCAAATTCTTCCAATCTTTAATTAATCCCTGTGCCATTTGTGGCTTCTTAAATTGGTAGATGTCCAAATTTATTTGCGCAATCTATCAAATAGCACTCGTCGACATTTGCTCGATCTTCTCCATCTAATTTGTTCAAAAATGACTGTCCAAAATTGATACTTCTTTAGAGTTTATCGTTCATTCAAAATGCTTGTGTCGTTCCTATTTTTGAGCTATTAAAATTAATCTTTTCGCACCTTTTATCTCTAAGTTTTGGCATGCAAGTCGAGGCGTCTCATAGGTCTTCAATTGATCGACATTATTCTCGTCCTCGATAATTTTTCAACCCGCCAACTCAGAGTCATTTGCAATCGTTCAATTTTTCAAGTTCAATCCTCGTGCGTTTAGTTTCCTTTTTAAATATCTTAATCTCATGCTTGTCATCAAATTCGTCTTTAATATTTTCTTTATAAGACTCAATTCTTTGATTTCTTCTCAAGCATCACATGTTTAAATAATCTACTCTTAGCCTCTTTCATACCTATTTTTGCGCTTATCAAGTGTTTCATTTTCCTTCCAAAGGTTGACTTAAGTTGAACATCGAAGATTCAAGGGCGACCATTGGACCAAGGTTTATTGCATCAGATTTACCTTCTCATCCAATTTTTGCAAGCACTCATGATATAGCCGGATGGAACAGCAACAATGGTTTCATCGAAGAGGACTATTAGCATATGATGGGACTTTTGTTCATTAAAAAATATATTGTGGCCTTCAGAAAGCATGTAATAGGATAGTTAGTTTTTGGGGAGCACATTTTGGGATTAATTATGTACTTTTGTAAGCTCAAATGATCGATCTTATATTTTTATGTAAGCAGAACTACACATGACCTGATTTCCTTGGTGGATATGTAGGCAGCCCATATAGGGACTCGGTCATATTGGGGTAATTTTTTTAATATTTCTTTTGCATGTAATTGGAACTACGTTTGACCTGATTTCCTGTCGGACACAGGATACGTAGGCAGCCTATATAAGGCTCGGTCTCTTTATTATAAAAATTTTAATTTCCTCAGAGAAGATTGATATTCCGCCAAATATTTTTAGCGTACAATCATGGCGTCATCATCAAAATATCTTTAGACTGGGGCAAGTTTTGGAATTTACCAGAGTTCGCAAGGGATGAAGATCAAGTCAAAAAAGCTTTGTTGTTCAACATAAGTCAGCCTTTTTCGAATTGCGCATTCTATTCCAAATTAGTTTGCTTGTATTTTGTTAAAATTCGAACGTTAGAGCCAAATAAGTGATTTCCATTCACTCATTCTGCGATTTAAGTCATCTCTTTTATCTTAGAGCTTCTACTTAAGCAAATCACAAATTTATCTATTTTATCAAATACTTTATGTATTTACTTCCAATTTTCATGCGCTAATATTTTTATTTTTTAAGCAGCTTTATCTTTCTTTAGAGGTTGCCTAGCATTGAACATTCGTTTTGGCTGTGAATCTGCATCAAGGGCAAACTATAATGGCAGACCGATTTGAAGCATTCAACAATGGTATGAAATTGGTGCAGGCACAAAATGATGATAATGAAAAGAATGTGGTTCGAAGAAATGTGTTGGTTAATCTACCAAATACCTTCAGCCTTCTTCCTACCCCAACTTCCAGCCCAACCAAAAATATTTGTTTAACTATATCCCCTTGCCCAACTCCTTCCTATACAATTTCTCCGCAAATGCCATCAGTATACGCTAAAGCCAAAAGTTTTCAATTTACCATGATGCCAAATACTCATCCTTCCACAATTGTGTTTCCTTCCAAGAAAAATAAGCACAATCAACTAGCATTTTGTCAATATGCTAGATGTGAAAAGGAGATTCAGTCACCTTGCCATGAAAATTTGGAAAGAGAACTTCACAATTTGAGAAAAGCATTTGATGAAGAGTTGCATTCAAGAAATTACCAGAGTTTAAAGTATGAAGATTTGTGTGTGCACCCAAATGTTGAGCTTCCACCAGGGTACAAGCTACCAAAGTTTAACACTTTCAGCGGGAAAGGAGATCCTATCGCTCATTTGAAAGATTACTGCAGCAGGTTAATTGGAATTGGCAATGACGAAGCCATACGAATGAGGCTATTCATTCAAAGTTTATCAGGATTGGCACTCTCCTGGTACACTAAGCAAGACTTTAACAAATGGTATACATGGCAAGATATGGCTCGCGATTTTGTCAAGCAATACAATTTCAACTGCGAGGATGATCTTCATATAGCCGATTTGTTCAAAGTAAAGAAAAAGCCGCATGAATCTTTTCAAGAATATGCCTTACGATGGAGGTTAGAAGCTTCAAAAATGCATCCTCCATTGCCTGAAGAGGAATTGATCTCAGCCTTCATTCAAATTCAAGATGATCTATATTATAATAAGCTGCTTGGGACTTGTGCACGCAATTTTTCTGATTTGATTCGTGTTGGCAAAGAGTTGGAAAGTGGAATTCAAGAAGGGCGAATTATAGACAACCCAACAACACCAGTTGTTCACCAAACCTTTCAACCAAAGCCTTCTTGCCAACAAAGCTTTCAAAATGATCGCCAACTAAAACTTCACCAAGCACAATCTAGCTCACAACAACAAAGGAAGATGAAATCTTTCTCCTTCACTCCTCTAGATGAGCCATTGACAAATATATTTGAGAGATTGAAAGCTAATGGGCTTCTGCAATCAAAAAAGGGATTCCTGCCTAAATATCCATCTCCGAATTTTGATTCGTCCAAAAATTGTGCTTATCATTCAAATATTCAGGGACATGATATTGAGAATTGTTCGGCATTGAGATTCAAGATTGAAAGCATGATTGAAAGTGGCAAGATAAAGCTGCACCAAGAGCCTCCAACCAACAATGACAATATCGCAAGTGGCAGCACAATCTTTGTTAAGGGTGATCCATCAAAATTGGCACCAAGGCATTTAAAGAGAAAGCGTGCAACCAGTCAAGAGAATTGACAAAAGCATCATTTGAGAATATCATTCTCCATTTTCCCTCCTTTATGAGTAGCTACTATTTTGCAATCCTTTCCTAAACTTTTGTATGAACTACGTTTGACCTGATTCCTGTTAGTAGCGGGATACGTAGGCGCTCATTCTGAGTTCGGTCTCATTATAATAAAAATCCATTTTTCCATTAGCCAAAACTGGGACAACCTTGCAAATGTCCTATGATTATTCAACAAAGCAGAAGTCAAGATCAGAAATCATATTCGCTCATCAAATTGCTGCAGTGCCATAGCAACGAGAAGCGCAGATTCAAAGTCAAAGCTTCAAAGTTCAATGCAAGGCAACCATTTCATCTTATACTAACAAGTTTTCTTTGAGTAACGCAGAGGCTAATTTTGGAATGATAACGCACACAAAGGATGACGCCAATTGAATGTTGTATTTCACAAATTTTCTTTGAGTGCAGAATTTTGATTGACAGTAAATTTTCATCAAAGCATCGTACTTTAAATAATGGCTACTGCAAAGGCATTGCACCAAGCACTATGCATTTCAGCATACTACTACAAAGGCATTCGATTAAATATTTTTTCTGGAGCACTCATTGGATGTTGCTACTGCAAAGGCATCATACCAATCTCTCCATATTGTATTATGAATGTTCGCATGGATGTTGCTACTGCAAAGGCATCATACCAATCTCTCCATATTGTATTATGAATGTTCGCATGGATGTTGCTACTGCAAAGGCATCATACCAATCTCTCCATATTGTATTAGGAATGTTTCGCAACTATGAAGGCACCGCACCAAAATTTCCGCACCGCACCTTGCATATTTATTATTTCAAGAGCGCCGCACCAAGCTCACTGCACCGCATCATAATTATAAAGGCACCGCACCAAGCTTTCTGCATTGCAACATGAATATTAGCTACCGCAAATCAAGCATCGCATCAAGCTTTATGCATCGCATCAATATTTATCCTTATAAGTTTGCATCATATATTGGGTTCGTCCACCCTAAAATAGGATACATTGGGTTCGTCCACCCTCAAATAAGACACGTTGGGTTCGTTCACCCTAAAATAGAACACATTGGGTTCGTCCACCCTAAAATGGGACACATTGGGTTCGTTCACCCTAAAATAGAACACATTGGGTCCGTTCCCCCTAAAATAGAACACCTTGGGTTTGTTCACCCTAAAATAGGACACATTGGGTTCGTTCACCCTAAAATAGAACACGTTGGGTTCGTTCACCCTAAAATAGAACACATTGGGTCATCCACCCTAAAATAGGACGCAACGGGTTCATCCACCCCAAAATAGGATATGCTGGGTTTGTTCACCCTCAAATAGGATATTTTTTAGGCTTATCCTCTTCCAATTAAATATTTATACTCGCTCGTTTATTATTGCACATCTCGCAATGCATTATTTTTACTTGTTTACTTATCAAGCACCGCATGCTATCTTTTAAATTTCTTGAAAATCGCGCTTTGAATATATTGGGTTCGTTCACCCTAAAATAGAACACATTGGGTTCGTCCACCCCAAAATAGGATATACTGGGTTTGTTCACCCTCAAATAGGACATTTTAGGCTTATCCTCTTTCAATTAAATATTTATGCCCGCCCGCTTATTATTGCACATCTCGCAATGCATTATTTTATTTATTTACTTATCAAGCACCGCATGCTATCTTTTAAATTTTTTGGAAATCACGCTTTGTATATGTGTTTGCTTTGCTGACGTTATTACTTAGATTTTGCGGGCGCATAATCTAAAGCAATTATTTAATGTTAAAAGAAATAATGCACATTTGACTTAGCACCAGTTCAGAATGGATGCATCTTTCTTCTGATCTTTGTCGTAAGATATTTATTATATTTCACGCTTTGTTTGCTAACAATTTTATTAAGACTTTGCAGAAAGTACCACCCACATGCAGCAACAAGAGACATAGCACAACGTGGAACTTCATCTAAGCAGTGAACTGGGGCAATTTGTTGGGAATGTCGATCGGACTCCCAACAAAGGTCAAGGATCTACCTCGAACTTCGCTCGACTTTACTCTCAAATAATCTACTTACATCGACAGCTCGATGATTAAGTTCGCTCATTTCTTATAATACCCAGTGTCATCATAATTCGATACTGGGACAATATTTTTTGCATTCATTGTGATTCCTTGTTCATAGGGTATCATAACCCCCGAACTACATTTGGTCTGATTCTCGTGCAACCCGAGATATGTAGGCAACTTAAAAACCAAAGTTCGGCCATAATCTTCAAAACATTTCATATCGATCTCTTGATCTTTTCAAAACCCTCTACCCCGTTACCTATCCGGCGCATATATCTTCTTAAACCCTTTCAGGATCGTATTTATTGGTCGGGACAAAATTGGCTACTACGTCAACTTCTTTGCCCAGAAACTCTTACATCGTCTCCGGTCAAAGAGGGACAAGCTGTTGACACCCAATTTTGACCCTCCTTTCGCCTTTTTTATTTTTTCTCGAGCTTCTAAATTAATAATATTTTTTATTTATTTTTTACTATACTTAAACAACTTTTATTATTACTTTATTATTGTTATTATTTTTTTTTTCAAATCTAGCAGCGTGCTCGTTATTTTTAATTTAGCAAAGGACGGAGGTCGTCACCACCTTGACGGTCAATGTGACGGACCGTCACACATGTGACGGACCGTCACACAAACCGTCAACTTAAGGCAGTGGCACTGCCTTCTCGCCACCACCTTGACGGTCAATGTGACGGACCGTCACACATGTGACGGACCGTCACCTTGGGGCAGTGGCATTGCTTTTCCTTGCTGCCATGGGGCGACGGTGGGGGTGACGGACCGTCACACATGTGACGGACCGTCACTCAAGCCGTCACTCTTAGGCAGAACTCTTTTTTCTCGTGTCTCTTTCCGTTTTCGTATTTGCTTGCATTTCCTACAAATACTTCTTTTGATTTTCTAACTTTTATAAACGTTATCGTAATTCCTACGATATTGATTTTGCCTAATATTTTTATAATCATAAATAATTTATTTATTTGAATACGTTTTAATCCACGTGGATGCCACGTAAGCGCCACGTAAGCGCCCAACAATCGTAAACACACCCCTCCCCTATTTTTCCACACGCCTAGCCTCTTCTCCGCCATGTGTCGCTCTTTTATTGGTTGGTCAAACCCATCCCAAAATCCAACTCACCCCATTTTGCTTGAACTACCTATTTTACCCCCACTTAATCTACCTAAAATACCCAATATACCCTTTGAAACCCTAAAAATGTGGTAAGTTCATCAGCCGCCTCTTTTGTTTTCTTCTCCCACTTTTCTTCTTCTAGAAAAGCTCCAACAAGCTTTGGCCATGGCAGAAGGCCACAACCCCATTTTCGTGCAACCTTCGTCTCTTTCTTCTGCAAAAATCAGACGCTCCTCTTCTTCAATTCGTCAACACAAGAGGCCAAGAAACTCTGAAAATTTTCATCAATTTTTCAGAGCTTTCAATTCAAATTTCAAATGGCTAATTTGTTGTTGAAATCCCGCCCAAAATGCTCAACCTTAACCCTAAGTTCCTCCTATAAATATCAAGTTTTTCTACTCGTTTTGGGACGTTTTTTTTTGGCCGCCTCTCCCCCCCTAAATCTTTGTTATTTTACTTTGCCTTTAAGGCCTTTTTCCTCCGCCCCCCTCTGCACTATTGTACCTATTGGTTTTTGCTCTTAAGCACTTGTCTTTGCATTCTCGTTTGGGTTTATCCGAAACTTTTGTTTTGAGCAAGTTTGAGTTTGGATCTTGACGTTGGAGCCCTTGTTCACTGCTCCACACAAGGTCGGTACTCTTCCTTTCCTTCCTTTTTATTTTCGTTTCAAGAATTGAATGCGTTAGTTTTCTCGTTTAATTCAATATTTGATGCTTTGTGTGGTCTGTTTTATTTTTAGTTCTTCGTAAGAAACCAACATGTAGTTAATGGATATTTAGAATTACAGACCTTAAAAGAAAGTTATGATTCTGTACATAAGGATTGAAATTTGGTGAATATGTGATCGTTTGAATGACTTTGTTGCTCGCCTAAGTTTTCTTTGTTTCATGGGAATAGCTATGTTACTCACCTAAGGTTTTTTTTTTTGTTTGAATGTTTGAATCTGTGGCCTTGCCATTTTTGTTTTGACAAATCAATAAGAAAAAGAAATTTGAGATGGAGTAAGGATACTTAGAGGAATACTACTGATCTGTCAAATATGCGTTTCATTGTATCGCTCATTTAGCTTCTCTGTTCTAGTCGAAACTTGCGAATAATTTATGCTTGCTAAAATCTGTTCTTTCTATGTTATCTGCATTAAAATCAATATGTGAGAGTCAAGTGTTTGTCAAAATGACTATGTGTATGCTGAATACTATGTTTTGTTTACTGATTAGATACTAGTTTCGTAAGTTGCACTTTCATTGTGGCTAAATATTGGAGAATTCTTTTACTCTGGTTGCTTTTCAGTCAGTTTTGTTTTGGTCCTTAATAGTACCTATAATAATCTGTATAGATCATGTTTTAGCTCATAGTAGTATCTGGATAGATGCTTATAATTTAAAAGTCATGTTGTTAAACGCTATTTTTTCAATATCGTCGTTCAAATTTCCTGTTTCAGTCTTTTGTCTAATAATTTCCTGGGTTTCGTTTCTTTTCTGTCGCTTGCTTTAGAAGGATTATTTGTTTGGTTCTTGTGTATTTGGAATCATGCTTGCAAGACTTTGAAAACAATTTATCTGCTGTAGCTAAAAAAAAAAAAAAGAATCACAATGTTCATATGCAACAATACTTTCTTCTTCTTTTTTTTTATGAGTGTTCTACACTTACCAAACTAAAGTAACAATTTAAGAAGCACGAACCCCCCTGTTTGCTTGATTTTCTCTTTAAACTCCTAAGGGATGTTTTGAAGTATAGTTTCATTTGATTTAAGAGTTATTTACATTTAGTTGATACCATTTTTAGCTTCTGGAATTTTGAAATAGAATATAAGGAAGGACCCTTTTTTTTCTTATGTGTTTCACTTGTATTCAGAATTTGAACTTGGCCTCTAATTCTTTATTTTTCTCTTCTTTACATGTACACTTTGGTGGAGCAAATGGAGTCTAATTCGAGACTCTTGCAAAAAATAGAGTCTCAAGATGAGACTCAATATACCCGTGCTTGGAGTCATTATACGTCATCTTCTTTAGAACCCGTCAATTAGCAAGAAAAACGAGCAAAACGCTCGGGGTCTCTTATGGTGTCTTTCCTTCTTATTATTCTTATTATAATCTTCTTGTTATTGTTTAGTAGTTTATTTGTGTTGATTTGGTTTTATCTCAAGTTTGAGATTATTCGTTGAATTCCTTTCTTAACACTAGACTAATTTCTTTTCTTTTTTTTTGTGCGAGATTGTTAATCTAGTTAATTAATAGTGTCTTTGTTTTATTATTTGATTTCGTCAATAAAAGAACTAGGCCTAGAATACTTGAACCTTAGAAAGGGTAGTTCGCTATAATAAAGGACGTATATGACTAGCTCTTCTCTTTCGTCTATATACATGGTTACTAACTAAATGCTTTGCCTTCATTTTTAAAATCTTTCTTGTTAAAAAATTGAGTTAAAATCTAGATATGTTTTGGTGTAAAAAATGCAATTTTAGTAAGTTCAAAAGTGCAGATTTTATGTGCAAAACGCAGCTCTTTTAAGGACTTAAAACGAAGATTATTTTAGTGTAAAAAATGCAGTTTTTCTTAAGGTAAAAATGCAGCTTTAAACGAGTTCAAACATGCAGATTTTTTGGCTAAAAACACAGTTTTAAAAAGGTTAAAAATGCAGATTTTTCGTAGTTGTTTTAAAGGCTCAAAACAAAGATTTCTGGGGTGTACAAGTGCAGATTTTTTAGAGCAAAAAATGTAGTTCTAAACAAGTTAAAAAAGTGCAGATTTTTGGTCTCAAAAAGATATAATTCTAAGGTAGAAATATACCCTTTTGTAGAACTCAAAATTGTACATTTTGGTGGAAAAGTGTAGTTCTTCTTGGTACTTTAAAGTATAGATTTTTGAAGAACAAAATAACTCTCAAAAGGGTCAAAAAATGTATCTTTATAAAAGGCATTAATATTTTCGTTATTGGAATTCTCTTTCATTTGCTTTAAGAAACATTTTTGATAAGTTTTAAGTAGGTATATAATTTTGAAAAAAACTTTGAAGTGCCAACATCTTTCAAGATTTCTTTGAGTTTAAAATTTGATTATTTTATTTTTTGTTGATTTTAATTAGATTAACCTAAGTTTGGCCGGTTAACCGTAATTTGGCGGATCTTAAAGGGTGCTTAACCCCTTCCCTTTAGGATAATTAGAACCCTTACCTAGAATCTTAAGTTTAGTAGACCTTTACAATGAAGTCTTTATTTGCTTTAATCACATAGTTAATTATAGGTGTCCTAATTCACCGTAAGAATAATTAGGTGGCGACTTCCTTTTAATTAATTTAGAAGTTTTCAATACGTTGTACACCGTTTCGACCTCGGTTAAAATGGGGTATAACACTCGTTACCCGTTAATACACCTCATCTTCACCTCATTCCCGTAAACTCTACCCCACCTCTCATAATACTTGTCTAGATTATATACAAATATAAGAAACAGCCCAGCTAAGCTGCCCACCTCACAATGTCTCGCCTCCTCCCAAATGATCGGTGCAGCAGTTAAGCATCCTTAGCTTAGACGAAAGAGTAGTCTTTCAGAATTGATCGTTATGGATTACTGCACCTCCCATCTATCCTACACATTCGATTAAAATTATTAGTGCAGAGCTATAGTTAAAATGCACGAGCCTTCCTACCAAACACACCCTTAAACACAGAAAAACTTACACGTGGATTAGTGTCACTCTTCTTGGATTCTTCATCTAATTAAGAACTTATAGCCATCAATTTGTAGCTAGTAGATGCCTAGATTCTCTTGAAACTTCCTTTAAAAGGGGCCTATTCTTGAATGAACGATTCTAAAAATTCTTGTGAATTGATATAAAATCAGACTCCCTCCGTTTTAAATTTGCCTGCCTCTTATTTTTTTATCGGTCTGTTTCAAAAAGAATGTGTCTTTCTTCTTTTTGAATATTTTTTTTAATTTTAAATTTTCACGTGATATGTTTAATTTGATCATAAAATTAAAAAATATTTTAATGTATTTTACATATCTTTAATTTAATATTATAAAATTCAAAATTTTATTTATTTTTTTAAACTTTATATCAAGTTAAAATCAGATAAATAAATTAAAACGAAGGGGTATATATCTTGTCCTGTGGACCATCTTTTCTTTTTAATTTTTATTGCTTTGAGGTTTAATTTCTTTTATTATTAGTTGTATTTAGTAGGGTCGAGAATATGAGCAGAGCCAAGAGAGAGTTTGAATCCCCTTGAGAAATATACTATATATTTAAGGTTAGAATTAAATTTTATGTACATATAGTAGATATTATTGAATCCCTTTAGTTTTTCGCGTGTCTTTCATTTTTCATAAGTTGGGTTATTATGAAAATGTGTCACTGTCAAAAGTTTTTTCAAAAAAATAGGTGCATATATATCGCACGTATACAGCATATACAATGTATATGCAATATATATATAATGTATATATATGTATACTGTCAAAAAAATCAAAAACAAATAGCCGCATGTATACCAAATGTCCATTTCGGGTACGAACTTTGGTCGAATGGTTATTTTATGTAGTAAATTATAAGTGAGCTATTTTTGAATAAAAAATTTAACACAATGATCATTTTATCTAATTTTTCTTATTTTAAATTCTCTTAATAAAAATTTTGATTCCGCGGCGCATTGAAAAATGAGAATCATTTTGATTGTGCCTCAAGAAGACCAGCTATATCATCTAGGCATGAGCGGATCAGAAAAATATTTTTGCATACATGTGTGAATATCAGTTTTTTTTTTCAAAGTTATGTCACGAATTGTAAGATTTCTTTCAAGTCTAATAAGGAGTTATAATGAGTACACAATAAAATAAAAATTTGATAGGATTAGTCTATATCTCACAAAACGTGTTAATTAATATTTAGGATATGATGTTTATGAATTTCTATAATAACTTAAAATTTAATATATAATAATAACTAAGTTTATTGTACTATTAAATATTTAGCGAATTTTTAAACTAGGTTTAACCCTGATCATAGTATTCAATTATCCACTTGAAGCATTAGTTTCATCAATGTTTTAAAAGACAGTTTTGGGATTCGCATCGGGGCGGGGCACTGGTAAAACGCCTTGAGGCTCAAGTGTGGGACTTAGTTTCGTGAGACTTACGCCTCAAGCGTCCGATTGTACGCCTTAAACACACGCAACGCCCAACGCTCGGGGCTCACCTAATAGTTCTTATATAAATTGTGTCAAATTCGTTAGCCAACTCTATTGATCCTCATAATTCTTTACTAAATGAATGATGCCTAGTAGTTTTTTTCATCTATAAAAGTAATAAAATTGATAATAATTCGAATAATAAGTCATATTATTGCTTATTTACTATTTGAAAACGATGTTAGGGTGGATATGACTTAACATTTCTGTTTAAAGTATATATATATATCCGAATTTTTACATCTTTACTTATCATTGATTTTTATGTTTTTGTCCTATATAACAAAATTATCATATTTTATTGATTTGTTATTTGAAACTATTTTATTTTCATTCATCAAAAAGTGATATTTTAATTATAATAGTATAGTTAATTGATTATTACTTTTAGGAGGGTAAATTGCACAATATGATAGTCATATATTTTAAGAAATTGTGATTCTTTTATTGTTTGAAAGTTAAGATTTTAGAGTTGAATTGCATCCTATAATAGCTTTTATATCATTGCATTATTCTACTTGTAAAATGATGTTAAAAGTTTTATTTTTCATGGATTTTTTGAATCATGTTTAAAAAATTTAAAATTATTAATATATTTTTTTATATTTTGTGTTTATTATACTATTTATACTATATCATAAATTAAAAATTAAGGATCCGCGGGGCTTACGCCCCATGCCTCGGGACTTAAGTCTCGCCTCGTGATATGTAAAACGCCTCGCCTCACGCCCCCGCCTTTTAAAACACTGGTTCCCATCACCAATTGTGACTAATTACTATTAAAAGAAAAAAAAATAGAAATTAGCAACTGATAAATTTTATAGCTAAACGCAAACTTGGTCGATAATGTTATTTAGCGAAGAATTGGCAACATATTTTTTAAAAAAATCAGTTACCTATGAACTATTTAGCGACAAATTATCAACTTAGTAGTTTATAGATTTAAGATTAAGATATGATTTGATTGACAAAACAGCTGGTCAAGGTTATGAACTATTTAATTAATACTACTAATTAATTAGCTACGCTTCATTATTAATTAATAAAAAGGGACTAAGTATTAATGAAATTACTTCTGTCAAAGAATTTAACAATTTTTTTATAAAAAATAAATTAAATTACTAGTAGTATATATAGGAGACGAGTTTTGTGTATTATAACATGTTTGATCAAACATCTAAAATCAATTTATTTTAAAAAATACTTTCTAAAAAAATATTTTTTTATATTTATCCAATAAATTTAAAAAATATTTTTGAGCAATAATTTAATCGGCTAATTAGGCATAAAGCTTCTACAAATATAGAGTAGATAACAGACACCTATTAAAGCATTTAGGTAAAAGAACTAATGAAGAAGTTGATGAAAAAAATGGATTTTGCTTCTCTCCATTTAGGTAAAAGAACTAGGATCTTTTGTTGCTTTGTGCTTAATAATATGTGGATAGTTCCACCAAAAAAAAAGTTCATATGATGTTGTGAGTGGCGGTTGCCAACTAAGAAGTTGTAATTGGATTTTTTTTGATAAAAAATTATATTGCATAAATAGAATAAAAATAAATTTCTTTGCATATATATATATATATATATATATATATATATAATCCATGGGCGCTTTAATAAGAAGCTAATAGTTTAACCATATACTAAGGATAAACAATAACTCTATTTTATCAATATTCACATATCATAAACATTTCAATATTAACATTAATCAAACATAAATATTACATAATTGGGAGAAATACATGGATAATAATATCTTACAAGAATACTTACATGTCTGTAGATGGAGAGAGGTTTCCCTTTCGGGAGTCCCCGGAAACTATGGAACTACGTCGGAGGTAGCTAGACACTCTCTCTTTCTTATTCTCACTCTTATTTTTACAAATAGTTTATTCAACTATTACAAACTGAAAATGAAAAACTTGCTAACTTACTCTCTTCCTTTCTCACTTCTCTCTCTTACTCTTTTTCTCTCTTTTTTGTTATATCCTTACTCTTCTGGAAGAGGGGGTATTTATAGATGACTGAGGAGCGGATTTCAAATTTTATTTCAATATAGTTGAAGAATCTTTAGCTGTCGGGTGCGCTGTGGGCCCCATCATCACATGCTTGATTGATTCTTTGTCCCTTTTTGATATCTGAGTGCTCCATCTTAGTGCTGTTTTACGTCATGGCTTACGTGTGCTCCATCTTAGTGCTTTTTTACATCATGGCTTACACATTTGTCTTGTTGTCTTGGCTGATACTGTTTTTACCTTATGTGTTCAGGTTGTGTTCTTCTATGGTGTCGAAACTCATGCCTGAGTCTTCGTCTTCATTAGGATCTTGAGCAAATTGATCCATTGTTGGATCTATAGCTGAGTTATAACTACTGTGTGATGACTCCGGTCTTGGATTTTCACTAATTACTTCTTTAGTCTTTTCTTCTAAATTTTTTTTCAACGTGCTGTTTAGAACGTCTTCTAATTTTTTACCTTTCTTTTTTCGTAGGTTTATTCCTCGCCTTCTGGTCTCATTTTTCTTTTCTGTTTTTGTTGAGGAAGTTCCGGCCATGTTAAAACTGTCCGGTAATATTCTTACACTTTTTGGCAAAGTGTCAGCCATTAACGGATTTGATTTGTCTTTACCAGTTACCGTTTGAACTGGACTAGCTATACCTACATCTGGTATAGTAGATCTTTCTGCATTCATTGAGGAATGCACACCCGTCTTATCCATTTTTTGAGATGGAGAACTCTTTGGTATATTTGAATCAGAAAACACTTGTTGTGTGGTATGTATTGGAAATTGAGTCTGACTAATTTCAAAATGGAGTATTTTAATTCGTTCTTGTAATATTTTAATATGTTCTATCATTTTGTCTTTTTCTTGTGTCAATTCTTCATTTCTGCTATTTACTCTTTTAAACGCATTTGTCATGGCATCACAGTGATCACAAAAAATGATTTTATTTGTGTCTTTATTGATTCTATACTGGGGAGTAGTAGTAATTTGTCTAAGAGAAGGGGTAATAAAGAAATTGGGTCCTAAATTTCCCCTAGCGTAATCCAGCGCTTCATTTAAATCATTAAACCCTTTGAATAAAGGTGTCTGAAAGTTTTTAATATTGTCTATTACTTCTATCCAAGTCTGAAAAACTCCTGGCTTTTTTTCTTGTATTACCGCATAAAATTTAATTTTTTTGTCTTGGTTTTTCTCTGTAAAGTATGAGCATAAAGCATTTAAAACTGAAATGAAGTATCCATGGTCTTTGGGAGTTTTGCCGAAGGCTATCCACAGGTTGTCTATTAGACATCTCTGGGGTTTGTCTATGCTTGTCCCTCCTTGCACCCTGAAATTCAAGTTACATTCTGGATAGCATATTAGATTCTGCTTACCAAAATATAGTCTTTCTAATTTTTGTGTATCCATTCGAGTCTGTGCTTTGAACTGAGTAGTTCTTAGCAAAGTCTGTAAGTAATTATCGGCGGAAGGGGAAGCTTCCTCCTTTCCTTTGTCTTTTCCTGCATACATACTAAAAATTTCCAAGTTAGTCATTTTATCATAAGTCTACTTAGTTGATCTGCTAAATTGTTCTCTTTTCCTTTAATGTGTTCTAGTACTATATTGTATACTGAAGTGGCATCTAAAAAATTTAACCATCTTCTCTTACTACTCGTTTTCTCGTTTATCTTCTGATAAAATTTTACTATAGCTTCACAGTCTGTTCTTACCAAAACTTCTGGTTTATTTAGAATGTATATTCTAAAAACATTTAATCCATAAATTACTGCTAGAATTTCTGCGTCTATACTACTCATATTACCTTTTTCCTTGTACTTACCACTTTGGTATGCACAAATTCTTTCTTCTTTTTTATCGCTGTATTTGTTCTTTCTAGTTTTAAGAACAGCTCCCCATCCTTCGAAACTTCCATCTGTTTCTATTATCAAATAGTCTGTTTCTAAAGGCATTGCTAAATCTGGAATATTTTTAACCATATGCTTTAAAGTCTGAACCAGTTTTATATCTTCTGTATTAAAAGACTTCTGACCAATGGATCCCGTTTTGGAATATAATGGTCATGCTATTTTTCCTAAGTCTTTTATGAAGTTCCTTGCATAGTTTAGTATTCCTAGAAATTTTTGTAATTCCTTTGTTTTATCCAATTTGTCTGGCATATCTAGTATTTTCTTTGCTATATGTGATTGTAGCTTTATCTTTCCATTTCCTATGGTTATTCCTAAAAAATTAATCTGTGTCTTACATAAATCCATTTTCTTTTTGCTTATTATTATTCCATGATTTACAAGTAATCTGAAAACAATTTGTAAATGTCCTAGGTGTTCTTTCATAGTATTACTAAAAATGAGAATATCATCTACGTATACTATTACAAAATTTTTAAACTCCCTAAAAATATCATCCATTTTTCTCTGGAAGATAGGAGGTGCAGTCTTTAGTCCGAAAGGCATTACTAGCCATTCGAAATGTCCTTCTGGGCATGTGAATGCAGTCCAGTTTATGCTGTCTTCGTGCATTTTTACTTGCCAATATCCGGATTTACAGTCTAATTTACTAAAACAATTTCTTCCTTGTATTCTATTAATTAGTTCAGTTTTGTCTGGTAATTTGTATCCGTCCATTCTAGTGTTGTCGTTTAACCTTTTATAGTTTATTACCATTCTTGCCTTCCCTCTAACTATTTCTGCATGATTTCTAACTATGAAGGCGGCTGATCTATGTTTTGACCTAGATCTTCTTATTACTCCTAATTCTAATAATTCTTTAATTTGTGTTTCAAAGTCTTCCAAGTCTTGGTTTGTAGCTTCTATTGATGCTGTTTTTATTATATACTCTGGATTAATTATGTCTAATTTGCAGGTTATCTTATTGGACTCCCAATGTTTCAGGGGTTTTTCTTCCATTATTTCTAGTTCGTCTAGAATTTGTATTATTTTTTCTAGATCTCTCTGATCTTTAATTATTCCTATTTGTTTTATTCCATTCCTCAAATTGTAAAGTTCATTATTTATTTCTATTAAAGAATAATCTTTTTCTATTTCTTTCATGTCTAGCATCTCATTTATTTCTTCTTTGATGTTTATTGTTTCACAATGGTCGCATTGACAGTCTTTCCCTTTTTCACAATTTATTTTTAATTCGTCTTTTTCTGTTTTATTTCTTATTCTTGTGGGCATATGTGTGGTGGTTACTGATGTTTGGGTTATGTTTTTTGATAATATTATTCCATCTCTAGTTAGAAGACAACTTCCGTTGTTTTGTAATAGAAAGTCTAATCCTAGTACAAAATCTACTCTAATATTTAAGTCTCTTGTCCATATTTTATCTAGTTTGTAGGATGGCTTGTAGAAATTATCACAAGTATTTTTAAAGCTAATAGTTGATTTTCCCACATAGTGTGAGTAAGTATTGTATGATCCATCCATTTGCATTGACACTTGTGTCTCTGGTAAGTTTTTAATTAGTTCTATTGGTATTATTCTTTCGTTTATAATACTTCTGGTACATCCTGAGTCTACCAGGGCCAGTGTCTCTATTTCATAGTTTTGTATTTTTATTCTTGCTAGTATTTTTATGGTGCTCATTTTTTTGTCCTCATTACATATTAAACCTTCAAAGTTTTTGTTTCTTTGATTTGTATTCATCAATTCTTCTTCTATGATTTTTTCTTTACCTTTTTCTAGCTTTATGGATTAACCTGTAAAGTCCTAGGAATTTGATGTCCGCCATGGTCAAGAGTACCGAAGGACCTGTGTCTTCCGAGGTGGGGTTAAAGAAACCGCTGATAAGAATATAGGATAAGAGAGAGAGATGAACAGGATAAATAATAATCTAATGTAAAAAAAAAAAAAAAAAAAAAAGCAATTAAGTATAAGTAGCTGGTCCCAAATAAAAGAATTTTTAAATGAATATTATTATTATTGCACAATTAGTGGAAATAATTTTGACCAAACATTAGGAAATAAACTTTTTAATAAACTTCCCGGAGCCTTAGGCAGGGAAATAGAAGAAAGATGGAACAAACGAGATGGAGTAATACAAAACCCACAAACAAAATGGACCATAGGTCAAAGAACTCAGCACGTAATGTGGATATTACAAGAAAAATGCACTAATATACAAATACAAAAGCAATTAAAACAAAGTGAGACAAATTTTTGTAAGAGTATTTACACTACACAAAGTTACGATAAAGCCCCACAACAGAAAAAATATAAGAAAAATAAAAGAACTTTTTATCCAAAGAAATATTATTTAAGAAAATCAATTGCAAAAAAGCCATACTTAGATAGAAATAGACATATAAGAAAATTTGATGGGAAAAGAAATTATAAAAATAGACTAGAATGCTTTACATGTGGAAGCATAGATCATTTAGCCAATACTTGTCCTAAAAGAAATAATAGTAGAACAAGAAATGGACAACTAATAGACGAATTTAATGAAACTTTAATAAATGTAGACGAATACATGTCGGATAGTGAAAGTATATATTCAGTAGTTAGTATAGACCCGAATGAAGAACAAAAACACAATTCTTCAGACTCAGAAGGAGAAGAGTTAATAAACGAAATAGGATTAGAAAAACTAGATCTAAAAGAATTAGATAACCACAACCTAGTCAATCTAGCTATAGAATGTGATCATGTTTTCGAAAAAGGAAAAGGATTGGATAGTAACCAATGTTACGTATGTCATTGGTATCCAAGTAAAGACAAAAGATTAAAATGTAAAAATTGCTATATCATAGGATGTATTAATTGCATAGAAAAAACTCTAGAAACAAAAATACTAAAAGAACAAATGAATATTAAAGAACCTATTAAATCATCAACAGAAATAAGAATATCAAACATAGAAGACAAAATTGAAAAAATAGAACATAGATTGATAAAGCTAGAAAAAGGTAAAGAAAAAATCATAGAAGAAGAATTGATGAATACAAATTCTTTATAGCAGTGCAAGCCCTTTCCAAAAAACAACCTCTATGAATAGAATAGATAATTATATTTCAGGAAATTTGCCAAGACATAGAGTATATAGAATAACCCCGAATGAAAATACAGAAAGTATAAGACCAATAGGTAGAAGAATGCCAATAGAGGAAGCTATTAGACTCCAAGAAGGAGGCAATAAAGGAAAAATATTAAATATAGCGGCATTTCCCGGTAACGGAACCAAGGTTTTCATGTATCTATAAATGGCTTCTGCATCTGCCTCTTGGTTAGATTGTATGTAGTTTGCTACTATTATTCCTTTCCATATGTCTAATACCGAATTCCACAGTTGTTGATCGTGTGCCGCTATATTTAATATTTTTCCTTTTTTTCGAGAGAAATACTTAGATTTTAATACTTACAACTATACTAACATGGCTATAGATTAAGGAGGAGGGAGTACCGAGTAGGATTTTACAACATTTGCTTACAACCCCTTTGTTTTGAAAAATCATTTTTATATTGGTATCAGAGCCGTTAATCCAAAAGACCACTGGTTTATGGAAAACCCACATATTTCTAAATATCAGAGATTTTTTAAGACTAAATTATTAATTATTATACTAAAAATAGTTAATATAAATAAAGACTTTAATCAAAACTTACAACAAAATATACTAGATAAAATCATTAATTCAACTGAAGACTTTTGGCCTTACGAGATATATAATTGTCTAGACTATTAATATAAAGACTTTTAGGTATATGGAAACTCTAGAAATTCTCTTTATACATCAAAATATTACAGAAAAAACTACAAAAAGAAAAGCTAAAAAGAATTTCAGAAAGACGTACGAAAAAGACGTAATATTAACCCAAGAAACATACCGGTACGCCAGAGAGTTAAAAGAATTATACTCCGAATATTACGAGACCTTGGTAGAAAAGAAGCAAGTATACTTAGAACAATTATCACAAAATAAAGGACTAAGTAGAAGCCAAAAACGAATACTACACCAACATTTAAGAGAGTTAGATACAACGTGTGCAACCATTGGATCTAGAATACATCATTATATCCAACTAATAAGAATAAATTATAATATAAGAAAAGGACAGACCTATTATTTAGGATAAGCTAGTTTAATAAAGACACCATAGATAATCTAAAGAGATTAGAATATTTAGATTTAAAAGTAACCCCAGAAAAGAAATATAGGAGACTAAAAGATAATTCTCTGATAAGGTGTAACTTCAACTGCGGAGAACACTTGTTACACGGAGAAGATCAACACTTAAATACTATTACAGATTTAATAATAAATCTAGGTGAAACTGTTCAAAAAGATATATCAGAAATAATAAAAACAACACAAACTATTGAAAAGCTGCAAAAAACAAGTAACAAGTTATTAGAAAGGTTAGATTCAAACTTAGAATTTATAAAAAAGCAACAAATAGAAACAGAAAGAAAGTTAAAAGACTTAATAAATAAAGAAACTATCCCGACAGAAAGTAATTATAATCTAGGAAAAGATATAAAAGAATTAAAAAAAAAGAAATCGAACAGCTAAGGACAATAACCCTGTCTTAGTTCATGAACGACCCTATATACCAAAAAATTATAAAGAAATCAGAAGAAATCCAACCTAGTCCAGAAGGATTATCAGACTATTTGCCCCCAGGAAGGACAGATCAAATAATAATAAAACAAAATAATACAATTATACTTCTTTTATTAGAAATCAATAAAAATCTAGAAAAACTTCTAAAAGATAAACAACCCAGTTTAGATAAAAATATAGACGAATTAGTAGAACAATTAAAGAAGGTAGAATTAACTCCACAAAAAGAAAAACCAAAAATAATTAAAAAGAAACAGCCATGGAACTTTTCTCAGGTAGGTCTAGAACCATCACAGAAAGACCAAGACCAAGTTTCTCACAAGACAGTTTAGGAAATAATCTATTAGCAAAAATTATGAATGCTCCAAAAAAAGATACTAAACAACAGTTAGACGAAATAATAGATGTAGACAAAGATATACAAATTTTCCAGAACAATAGGTTAAATTTGTTAAATCTAAAAATACTCTATAATACAGGAATTTTTTCAAACAAAGCTCAGCTATATAGACATTATAGAGAAGAACAATTATGTGTCATAGGAAAAAATACTAGTAGTATAAATTTAATAAGTAAAGAATCTTTAAAAGAAATAACTAAATCTAACATGAATCTCATGCACATGGGACTAATCATAATAGGATTAAAAGGACTAACTAGGAAAAACTTAGGTACAAAGGTTCTAATAACTTTATACGATGATAGATGGGCAGACTCTAAGAAATCAATAATAGGACTCACAGAAGTAGACATGTCCAACAATGGAGGAATTTTCTATTGCAGCCCAGACTATTTAATAAACTCATCAGAATTTGGTAGACACATAAAAATAGGAATTCAAACTAAGGGATACGAAGATATGAATAACGGACATAATCTTCTAGCATGTGTAGGATTTATAGGAAAAATAGCTACTAATAGTAGTACTAAGTTTAAACTAAAGGTAGAAGACGTAGTAAGCTTGATGGGAAATAAGGGAATAAAATTAATGAAGCCCTTAAAAATAGACCCCGAAGAATATGCAGGATTAGAATGGAACTTAGAGAATTTTAATAAAAAAGAAACCTTAAAACCTAACGATCTCATAATGTACACAAATAATAAAGGACAGACTTCTATTAGATTTACAGACTATAAATACATAGATCAAAAAGAAGTCGATGAAGAAATAGAGGATAGTGAACATATGAATATAGAATTAATACTAGAAGAAGAATTTGAAGTAGACAAAGTAATCTTAAAAGCAGAAGAAATGTATAAAAAGAATACAGATCAGACTTTTAGATGCAAAGCATGTCAAACTGGAAGTTTAGATTTAATAAAAATGAAAGAACATTTTAAAAAATGTGAATTAAGAACAGACAACAATGGATACAAAAATTCCATTTGGTCGACAAACAATTTTCAAAGACAATATGACGAAGAAAGTGAAAATGACACAGTAATAAGTCAGAAAGAATTAATGGAAAGTGCATCTAGCAGTGCAAGCCCTTTCCAAAAAACAACCTCTATGAATAGAATAGATAATTATACTTCAGGAAATTTGCCAAGACATAGAGTATATAGAATAACCCCGAATGAAAATACAGAAAGTATAAGACCAATAGGAAGAAGAATGCCAATAGAGGAACCTATTAGACTCCAAGAAGGAGGCAATAAAGGAAAAATATTAAATATAGCGGCACACGATCCACAACTGTGGAATTCGGTATTAGACATATGGAAAGAAATAATAGTAGCAGACTACATACAATCTAACCAAGAGGCAGATGCAGAAGCCATGTATAGATACATGGAAACCTTTTTAGGGGAATCTGCAAAGGGAGTATGGGAAGCCTATAAATTAGAATTCCCAGAGGAATTCCAAGGATTAGTAGACATGGGAGCAAATCCTTATAATTTCGCAAATAAAATACACTGTTTAATAACAGGAGAAGACCCGAATAGCGGATTAATAGCACTTCAAAGAAACGCGCTAATAAAATTAGAACAATTAAGTATAAGTAGCTGGTTCCAAATAAAAGAATTTTTAAATGAATATTATTATTATTGCACAATTAGTGGAAATACTTTTGACCAAACATTAGGAAATAAACTTTTTAATAAACTTCCCGGAGCCTTAGGCAGGGAAATAGAAGAAAGATGGAACAAACGAGATGGAGTAATACAAAACCCACAAACAAAATGGACCATAGGTCAAAGAACTCAGCACGTAATGTGGATATTACAAGAAAAATGCACTAATATACAAATACAAAAGCAATTAAAATAAAGTGAGACAAGTTTTTGTAAGAGTATTTACACTACACAAAGTTACGATAAAGCCCCACAACAGAAAAAATATAAGAAAAATGAAAGAACTTTTTATCCAAAGAAATATTATTTAAGAAAATCAATTGCAAAAAAGCCATACCTAGATAGAAATAGACATATAAGAAAATTTGATGGGAAAAGAAATTATAAAAATAGACTAGAATGCTTTACATGTGGAAGCATAGATCATTTAGCCAATACTTGTCCTAAAAAATATAATAGTAGAACAAGAAATGCACAACTAATAGACGAATTTAATGAAACTTTAATAAATGTAGACGAATACATGTCGGATAGTGAAAGTATATATTCAGTAGTTAGTATAGACCCGAATGAAGAACAAAAACACAATTCTTCAGACTCAGAAGGAGAAGAGTTAATAAACGAAATAGGATTAGAAAAACTAGATCTAAAAGAATTAGATAACCACAACCTAGTCAATCTAGCTATAGAATGTGATCATGTTTTCGAAAAAGGAAAAGGATTGGATAGTAACCAATGTTACGTATGTCATTGGTATCCAAGTAAAGACAAAAGATTAAAATGTAAAAATTGCTATATCATAGGATGTATTAATTGCATAGAAAAAACTCTAGAAACAAAAATACTAAAAGAACAAATGAATATTAAAGAACCTATTAAATCATCAACAGAAATAAGAATATCAAACATAGAAGACAAAATTGAAAAAATAGAACATAGATTGATAAAGCTAGAAAAAGGTAAAGAAAAAATCATAGAAGAAGAATTGATGAATACAAATTCTTTATAGCAGTGCAAGCCCTTTTCAAAAAACAACCTCTATGAATAGAATAGATAATTATACTTCAGGAAATTTGCCAAGACATAGAGTATATAGAATAACCCCGAATGAAAATACAGAAAGTATAAGACCAATAGGAAGAAGAATGCCAATAGAGGAAGCTATTAGACTCCAAGAAGGAGGCAATAAAGGAAAAATATTAAATATAGCGGCATTTCCCGGTAACGGAACCAAGGTTTCCATGTATCTATACATGGCTTCTACATCTGCCTCTTGGTTAGATTGTATGTAGTCTGCTACTATTATTCCTTTCCATATGTCTAATACCGAATTCCACAGTTGTGGATCGTGTGCCGCTATATTTAATATTTTTCCTTTTTTTCGGGAGAAATACTTAGATTTTAATACTTACAACTATACTAACATGGCTATAGATTAAGGAGGAGGGAGTACCGAGTAGGATTTTACAACATTTGCTTACAACCCCTTTGTTTTGAAAAATCATTTTTATATTGATATCAGAGCCGTTAATCAAAAGACCACTGGTTTATAGAAAACCCACATATTTCTAAATATCAGAGATTTTTTAAGACTAAATTATTAATTATTATACTAAAAATAGTTAATATAAATAAAGACTTTAATCAAGACTTACAACAAAATATACTAGATAAAATTATTAATTCAACTGAAGACTTTTAGCCTTACGAGATATATAATTATCTAGACTATTAATATAAAGACTTTTAGGTATATGGAAACTCTAGAAATTCTCTTTATACATAAAAATATTACAGAAAAAACTACAAAAAGAAAAGCTAAAAAGAATTTCAGAAAGACGTACGAAAAAGACGTAATATTAACCCAAGAAACATACTGGTACGCCAGAGAGTTAAAAGAATTATACTCCGAATATTACGAGACCTTGGTAGAAAAGAAGCAAGTATACTTAGAACAATTATCACAAAATAAAGGACTAAGTAGAAGCCAAAAACGAATACTACACCAACATTTAAGAGAGTTAGATACAACGTGTGCAACCATTGGATCTAGAATACATCATTATATCCAACTAATAAGAATAAATTATAATATAAGAAAAGGACAGACCTATTATTTAGGATAAGCTAGTTTAATAAAGACACCATAGATAATCTAAAGAGATTAGAATATTTAGATTTAAAAGTAACCCCAGAAAAGAAATATAGGAGACTAAAAGATAATTCTCTGATAAGGTGTAACTTCAACTGCGGAGAACACTTGTTACACGGAGAAGATCAACACTTAAATACTATTACAGATTTAATAATAAATCTAGGTGAAACTGTTCAAAAAGATATATCAGAAATAATAAAAACAACACAAACTATTGAAAAGCTGCAAAAAACAAGTAACAAGTTATTAGAAAGGTTAGATTCAAACTTAGAATTTATAAAAAAGCAACAAATAGAAACAGAAAGAAAGTTAAAAGACTTAATAAATAAAGAAACTATCCCGACAGAAAGTAATTATAATCTAGGAAAAGATATAAAAGAATTAAAAAAAAAGAAATCGAACAGCTAAGGACAATAACCCTGTCTTAGTTCATGAACGACCCTATATACCAAAAAATTATAAAGAAATCAGAAGAAATCCAACCTAGTCCAGAAGGATTATCAGACTATTTGCCCCCAGGAAGGACAGATCAAATAATAATAAAACAAAATAATACAATTATACTTCTTTTATTAGAAATCAATAAAAATCTAGAAAAACTTCTAAAAGATAAACAACCCAGTTTAGATAAAAATATAGACGAATTAGTAGAACAATTAAAGAAGGTAGAATTAACTCCACAAAAAGAAAAACCAAAAATAATTAAAAAGAAACAGCCATGGAACTTTTCTCAGGTAGGTCTAGAACCATCACAGAAAGACCAAGACCAAGTTTCTCACAAGACAGTTTAGGAAATAATCTATTAGCAAAAATTATGAATGCTCCAAAAAAAGATACTAAACAACAGTTAGACGAAATAATAGATGTAGACAAATATATACAAATTTTTCAGAACAATAGGTTAAATTTGTTAAATCCAAAAATACTCTATAATACAGGAATTTTTTCAAACAAAGCTCAGCTATATAGACATTATAGAGAAGAACAATTATGTGTCATAGGAAAAAATACTAGTAGTATAAATTTAATAAGTAAAGAATCTTTAAAAGAAATAACTAAATCTAACATGAATCTCATGCACATGGGACTAATCATAATAGGATTAAAAGGACTAACTAGGAAAAACTTAGGTACAAAGGTTCTAATAACTTTATACGATGATAGATGGACAGACTCTAAGAAATCAATAATAGGACTCACAGAAGTAGACATGTCCAACAATGGAGGAATTTTCTATTGCAGCCCAGACTATTTAATAAACTCATCAGAATTTGGTAGACACATAAAAATAGGAATTCAAACTAAGGGATACGAAGATATGAATAACGGACATAATCTTCTAGCATGTGTAGGATTTATAGGAAAAATAGCTACTAATAGTAGTACTAAGTTTAAACTAAAGGTAGAAGACGTAGTAAGCTTGATGGGAAATAAGGGAATAAAATTAATGAAGCCCTTAAAAATAGACCCCGAAGAATATGCAGGATTAGAATGGAACTTAGAGAATTTTAATAAAAAAGAAACCTTAAAACCTAACGATCTCATAATGTACACAAATAATAAAGGACAGACTTCTATTAGATTTACAGACTATAAATACATAGATCAAAAAGAAGTCGATGAAGAAATAGAGGATAGTGAACATATGAATATAGAATTAATACTAGAAGAAGAATTTGAAGTAGACAAAGTAATCTTAAAAGCAGAAGAAATGTATAAAAAGAATACAGATCAGACTTTTAGATGCAAAGCATGTCAAACTGGAAGTTTAGATTTAATAAAAATGAAAGAACATTTTAAAAAAATGTGAATTAAGAACAGACAACAATGGATACAAAAATTCCATTTGGTCGACAAACAATTTTCAAAGACAATATGACGAAGAAAGTGAAAATGACACAGTAATAAGTCAGAAAGAATTAATGGAAAGTGCATCTAGCAGTGCAAGCCCTTTCCAAAAAACAACCTCTATGAATAGAATAGATAATTATACTTCAGGAAATTTGCCAAGACATAGAGTATATAGAATAACCCCGAATGAAAATACAGAAAGTATAAGACCAATAGGAAGAAGAATGCCAATAGAGGAACCTATTAGACTCCAAGAAGGAGGCAATAAAGGAAAAATATTAAATATAGCGGCACACGATCCACAACTGTGGAATTCGGTATTAGACATATGGAAAGGAATAATAGTAGCAGACTACATACAATCTAACCAAGAGGCAGATGCAGAAGCCATGTATAGATACATGGAAACCTTTTTAGGGGAATCTGCAAAGGGAGTATGGGAAGCCTATAAATTAGAATTCCCAGAGGAATTCCAAGGATTAGTAGACATGGGAGCAAATTCTTATAATTTCGCAAATAAAATACACTGTTTAATAACAGGAGAAGACCCGAATAGCGGATTAATAGCACTTCAAAGAAACGCGCTAATAAAATTAGAACAATTAAGTATAAGTAGCTGGTTCCAAATAAAAGAATTTTTAAATGAATATTATTATTATTGCACAATTAGTGGAAATACTTTTGACCAAACATTAGGAAATAAACTTTTTAATAAACTTCCCGGAGCCTTAGGCAGGGAAATAGAAGAAAGATGGAACAAACGAGATGGAGTAATACAAAACCCACAAACAAAATGGACCATAGGTCAAAGAACTCAGCACGTAATGTGGATATTACAAGAAAAATGCACTAATATACAAATACAAAAGCAATTAAAATAAAGTGAGACAAGTTTTTGTAAGAGTATTTACACTACACAAAGTTACGATAAAGCCCCACAACAGAAAAAATATAAGAAAAATGAAAGAACTTTTTATCCAAAGAAATATTATTTAAGAAAATCAATTGCAAAAAAGCCATACTTAGATAGAAATAGACATATAAGAAAATTTGATGGGAAAAAAATTATAAAAATAGACTAGAATGCTTTACATGTGGAAGCATAGATCATTTAGCCAATACTTGTCCTAAAAGAAATAATAGTAGAACAAGAAATGCACAACTAATAGACGAATTTAATGAAACTTTAATAAATGTAGACGAATACATGTCGGATAGTGAAAGTATATATTCAGTAGTTAGTATAGACCCGAATGAAGAACAAAAACACAATTCTTCAGACTCAGAAGGAGAAGAGTTAATAAACGAAATAGGATTAGAAAAACTAGATCTAAAAGAATTAGATAACCACAACCTAGTCAATCTAGCTATAGAATGTGATCATGTTTTCGAAAAAGGAAAAGGATTGGATAGTAACCAATGTTACGTATGTCATTGGTATCCAAGTAAAGACAAAAGATTAAAATGTAAAAATTGCTATATCATAGGATGTATTAATTGCATAGAAAAAACTCTAGAAACAAAAATACTAAAAGAACAAATGAATATTAAAGAACCTATTAAATCATCAACAGAAATAAGAATATCAAACATAGAAGACAAAATTGAAAAAATAGAACATAGATTGATAAAGCTAGAAAAAGGTAAAGAAAAAATCATAGAAGAAGAATTGATGAATACAAATCAAAGAAACAAAAACTTTGAAGGTTTAATATGTAATGAGGACAAAAAAATGAGCACCATAAAAATACTAGCAAGAATAAAAATACAAAACTATGAAATAGAGACACTGGCCCTGGTAGACTCAGGATGTACCAGAAGTATTATAAACGAAAGAATAATACCAATAGAACTAATTAAAAACTTACCAGAGACACAAGTGTCAATGCAAATGGATGGATCATACAATACTTACTCACACTATGTGGGAAAAGCAACTATTAGCTTTAAAAATACTTGTGATAATTTCTACAAGCCATCCTACAAACTAGATAAAATATGGACAAGAGACTTAAATATTAGAGTAGATTTTGTACTAGGATTAGACTTTCTATTACAAAACAACGGAAGTTGTCTTCTAACTAGAGATGGAATAATATTATCAAAAAACATAACCCAAACATCAGTAACCACCACACATATGCCCACAAGAATAAGAAATAAAACAGAAAAAGACGAATTAAAAACAAATTGTGAAAAAGGGAAAGACTGTCAATGCGACCATTGTGAAACAATAAACATCAAAGAAGAAATAAATGAGATGCTAGACATGAAAGAAATAGAAAAAGATTATTCTTTAATAGAAATAAATAATGAACTTTACAATTTGAGGAATGGAATAAAACAAATAGGAATAATTAAAGATCAGAGAGATCTAGAAAAAATAATACAAATTCTAGACGAACTAGAAATAATTGGAGAAAAACCCCTGAAACATTGGGAGTCCAATAAGATAACCTGCAAATTAGACATAATTAATCCAGAGTATATAGTAAAAACAGCATCAATAGAAGCTACAAACCAAGACTTGAAAGACTTTGAAACACAAATTAAAGAATTATTAGAATTAGGAGTAATAAGAAGATCTAGGTCAAAACATAGATCAGCCGCCTTCATAGTTAGAAACCATGCAGAAATAGTTAGAGGGAAGGCAAGAATGGTAATAAACTATAAAAGGTTAAACGACAACACTAGAATGGACGGATACAAATTACCAGACAAAACTGAACTAATTAATAGAATACAAGGAAGAAATTATTTTAGTAAATTAGACTGTAAATCCGGATATTGGCAAGTAAAAATGCACGAAGACAGCATAAACTGGACTGCATTCACATGCCCAGAAGGACATTTCGAATGGCTAGTAATGCCTTTCGGACTAAAGACTGCACCTCCTATCTTCCAGAGAAAAATGGATGATATTTTTAGGGAGTTTAAAAATTTTGTAATAGTATACGTAGATGATATTCTCATTTTTAGTAATACTATGAAAGAACACCTAGGACATTTACAAATTGTTTTCAGATTACTTGTAAATCATGGAATAATAATAAGCAAAAAGAAAATGGATTTATGTAAGACACAGATTAATTTTTTAGGAATAACCATAGGAAATGGAAAGATAAAGCTACAATCACATATAGCAAAGAAAATACTAGATATGCCAGACAAATTGGATAAAACAAAGGAATTACAAAAATTTCTAGGAATACTAAACTATGCAAGGAACTTCATAAAAGACTTAGGAAAAATAGCAGGACCATTATATTCCAAAACGGGATCCACTGGTCAGAAGTCTTTTAATACAGAAGATATAAAACTGGTTCAGACTTTAAAGCATATGGTTAAAAATATTCCAGATTTAGCAATGCCTTTAGAAACAGACTATTTGATAATAGAAACAGATGGAAGTTTCGAAGGATGGGGAGCTGTTCTTAAAACTAGAAAGAACAAATACAGCGATAAAAAAGAAGAAAGAATTTGTGCATACCAAAGTGGTAAGTACAAGGAAAAAGGTAATATGAGTAGTATAGACGCAGAAATTCTAGCAGTAATTTATGGATTAAATGTTTTTAGAATATACATTCTAAATAAACCAGAAGTTTTGGTAAGAACAGACTGTGAAGCTATAGTAAAATTTTATCAGAAGATAAACGAGAAAACGAGTAGTAAGAGAAGATGGTTAAATTTTTTAGATGCCACTTCAGTATACAATATAGTACTAGAACACATTAAAGGAAAAGAGAACAATTTAGCAGACCAACTAAGTAGACTTATGATAAAATGACTAACTTGGAAATTTTTAGTATGTATGCAGGAAAAGACAAAGGAAAGGAGGAAGCTTCCCCTTCCGCCGATAATTACTTACAGACTTTGCTAAGAACTACTCAGTTCAAAGCACAGACTCGAATGGATACACAAAAATTAGAAAGACTATATTTTGGTAAGCAAAATCTAATATGCTATCCAGAATGTAACTTGAATTTCAGGGTGCAAGGAGGGACAAGCATAGACAAACCCCAGAGATATCTAATAGACAACCTGTGGATAGCCTTCGGCAAAACTCCCAAAGACCATGGATACTTCATTTCAGTTTTAAATGCTTTATGCTCATACTTTACAGAGAAAAACCAAGACAAAAAATTTAAATTTTATGCGGTAATACAAGGAAAAAAGCCAGGAGTTTTTCAGACTTGGATAGAAGTAATAGACAATATTAAAAACTTTCAGACACCTTTATTCAAAGGGTTTAATGATTTAAATGAAGCGCTGGATTACGCTAGGGGAAATTTAGGACCCAATTTCTTTATTACCCCTTCTCTTAGACAAATTACTACTACTCCCAGTATAGAATCAATAAAGACACAGACAAAATCATTTTTTGTGATCACTGTGATGCCATGACAAATACTTTTAAAAGAGTAAATAGCAGAAATGAAGAATTGACACAAGAAAAAGACAAAATGATAGAACATATTAAAATATTACAAGAACGAATTAAAATACTCCATTTTGAAATTAGTCAGACTCAATTTCCAATACATACCATACAACAAGTGTTTTCTGATTCAAATATACCAAAGAGTTCTCCATCTCAAAATATGAATAAGACGGGTGTGCATTCCCCAATGAATGCAGAAAGATCTACTATAACAGATGTAGGTATAGCTAGTCCAGTTCAAACGGTAACTGGTAAAGACAAATCAAATCCGTTAATGGCTGACACTTTGCCAAAAAGTGTAAGAATATTACCGGACAGTTTTAACATGGCTGGAACTTCCTCAACAAAAACAGAAAAGAAAAATGAGACCAGAAGGCGAGGAATAAACCTACGAAAAAAGAAAGGTAAAAAATTAGAAGACGTTCTAAACAGCACGTTGAAAAAAAATTTAGAAGAAAAGACTAAAGAAGTAATTAGTGAAAATCCAAGACCGGAGTCATCACACAGTAGTTATAACTCAGCTATAGATCCAACAATGGATCAATTTGCTCAAGATCCTAATGAAGACGAAGACTCAGGCATGAGTTTCGACACCATAGAAGAACACAACCTGAACACATAAGGTAAAAACAGTATCAGCCAAGACAACAAGACAAATGCGTAAGCCATGATGTAAAAAAGCACTAAGATGGAGCACATGTAAGCCATGACGTAAAACAGCACTAAGATGGAGCACTCAGATATCAAAAAGGGACAAAGAATCAATCAAGCATGTGACGATGGGGCCCACAGCGCACCCGGCAGCTAAATATTCTTCAAGTATATTGAAATAAAATTTGAAATCCGCTCCTCAGTCATCTATAAATACCCCTTCTTCCAGAAGAGTAAGGATATAACAAAAAAGAGAGAAAAAGAGTAAGAGAGAGAAGTGAGAAAGGAAGAGAGTAAGTTAGTAAGTTAGCAAGTTTTTCATTTTCAGTTTGTAATAGTTGAATAAACTATTTGTAAAAATAAGAGTGAGAATAAGAAAGAGAGAGTGTCTAGCTACCTCCGACGTAGTTCCATAGTTTCCGGGGACTCCCGAAAGGGAAACCTCTCTCCATCTACAGACATGTAAGTATTCTTGTAAGATATTATTATCCATGTATTTCTCCCAATTATGTAATATTTATGTTTAATGTTAATATTGAAATGTTTATGATATGTGAATATTGATAAAATAGAGTTATTGTTTATCCTTAGTATATGGTTAAACTCTTAGCTTCTTATTAAAGCGCCCATGGATTAACCTGTAAAGTCCTAGGAATTGATGTCCGCCGTGGTCAAGAGTACCGAAGGACCTGTGTCTTCCGAGGTGGGGTTAAAGAAACCGCTGATAAGAATATAGGCTAAGAGAGAGAGATGAACAGGATAAATAATAATCTAATGTAAAAAAAAAAATAAAAAAAAAAAACACTTTTTCGGGAGAAATACTTAGATTTTAATACTTACAACTATACTAACATGGCTATAGATTAAGGAGGAGGGAGTACCGAGTAGGATTTTACAACATTTGCTTACAACCCCTTTGTTTTGAAAAATCATTTTATATATATATATATATATATATATAAACTTTGAATCTCCTCGATTTACTATTCAAGTTGCAAGGCTGAAATATGTAAGTTCCTTTACTAAAATTCCTAGCTCCATCACTATCTATGAGATGTTTAACCCTATGTCTTATGTTAAATTGATATTTTATACGTATAAATGCCAAATTATAACTAGAATATGGATTGTATTCCACTCGATTGCCTCATGTAAAGCATTCGGTCTTTGGCATAAGTTCAAGGGACCATTCAAACTTAAAAGGGTTACATATTTGATCGCTCGACAAAAATAATTATATCTGTTAGTAAAAATTGTATACTAATATGCATAAAATATGTATATTGTATGTTAATATACAAAATATATATATTTATTTGTCAATTATTATTTTGGTGGACGATTATACAATATAAACTTCCCAACTTAAAATCTATAACGTCCTCATTCTAGAGGTGAATCTATATTTTAAAATTATAAATACAAATTCTACATTTGTTCAACTTATATTCTTTCGTGATCTGTCATACTTATATAATAGTGTTTGACTTGACAAAATGTTTAATAGTCGTATTTGACGTTTCTATTATATTAATTGTAGTAGTAGAAAAAATATTAATGTTGTAATTGAAAAATTAGTTTGATTAAAAGAGTGTTTGGGATGAAAGGAAAATGTTTCTAAAAAAATAAATAGGTTTTGCTTAGTTTTTGTGTGCAATACATCAGTAAAAATATTATCCTAAATGCATTTGTCACTCTTAGAAATAACGAGTTTTTTCACCGCGAATCAGTGAAAAATTTGTTTCACAGAACATGATTTTCTCACTCATTTTTCACTGAACTAGCTCACTGAAAAAATGTATGGTGGAAAACAGATTTTCACTAAAATAGTGAGAAACTGCTTAATTTTTTTGTATAAAATATTATTATTTTTTCACCGATTTGATTAAAATATATGTGAAAATAGCCACTGTACATTTTTCAATGAGAGAATAATGACTTTTTAGTAGTTTGTATATAATATAGACAAATACTATGGAATGTGAAGGTAAATAGGGTTGTGGGGTGGTGGGGTTGAAAGCTACGGGGGTGAGGTAAAGATGAGGTGTTGGAGGGTGGGGAGGACGTCCACGATCAATGTAGAATGCTATTTGTGAGACTTATTTTCCCTACTTCTATTAAAAAAGTCATTTTCTTCATTTTGAAAAACTTATTTTCCTAAAAATAAATATTTTTTCAAAAAATTTGACTAATTAAACATAAGAAAATGAAAATATTTTCCTTAGTATCACCCTAAGACAACATCACAATCAATATTCAATACTCAATCCATAAAAGTTAAAACCTTTTTTCCTCTAGCTTTTATGTGGAATGATTACATTTAGGAATTTTTCGATTTGGGCCTCTTGCAGTATCCTACTTTGTTCTGGGCCTCCCACAGTGGTTACCGCGGGTAAAGTATAGAGATACCCAATTTTGGCGTTGCCATCTAATTTATGTCCATTCTTTTAATTTTTTTTTACATATGTATTCACATCGAGACAACTTTAGATATATGGTGTTTGAATTTAGTCTTAATAAAATTTAACTTCAGGCATTTCACATTAAAATTTAGATACGTATGGTTGAAGTCAGTCATTTTTGCCTCACTCCGATGAGGTGGTTTATCCACAGTCTACAAAAATGACTACTACTGGTCTAACAGTAATATTATTTTGATCATTGAGTTACTTCTATAAAGATATGACACATGAGCCTAACTTAACCCCAAAAGCTAGCTCATGAATGGAGAATTGTCAAAGTCTATATAAGCAAACCACCAGTCCATTCTCCGACCAATGTGAGACTCACCACTCCACAATACTTTCTTTTGTGAATAATTGGAAGTTTGAAACCAGTTTGAAAAATAGAGCCAGTAAAAAGAAAGTCTTGATTTGATCAATTTTTGTTGATTGTCATCCAGTTAGACCATTCAACTTGCGCAGCTAGTGTCCGTCCGCGTTGTTGTATACAGTGTTTGAATAATATGCTCACTACTAGACTAGGTCTTTGTTTCTTGGGCCTTGACATGATTTGACTAGATTTAGGAAGAGGATTTTTCATAAAAAGTAACTAATAGAATTTAATGAGCACTCTATAGTAATATTTTGTCTAATTATGCTCCATACCTACAGTTTCTATTGCAATTGTATAATCGGCATATATATACAAATAAAGTAATTTCGGCATACAAATATAAATCCGTAAATCTCGAGATACAAGTAGAAATTCATTAGAGTAATCTCGTCATACAAATCCAAATTCGTAAAATCTCGGTACACAAAGACAAATTCGTGTTGTATATTTTGTGAAATTTCGACATACAAATATAAATACAAGCATACAAATACTAATACAATTCATACAAAAATAAATAACAATAGTTTTAAATCCTCTGCTGTAAAATGTAATTAAATTAAACTGTTGATATAAAGAGTAATTAGACATGAATATTTGGTACGTTATGTAATTTTTCCATTTAGGAACTTCTAGTTTGGGTCTTTGGCAATATGGCTACTGAAAATATATATGATCATCTTAACAATGTGTAATTTTGAATATTTGACCTTCTTCCATTTCATGAATAAAATTTTAACGTCAAAAGTCTGAAGTATTTCTCATGAGCAAAATTTGTTAAACTTAAAGTTTTATCCATGGAGAAAATGGAAAGTTCAAGCGCACCGACCTCCAAGATCATTCTCATAAAGGAAAGTATTGCATATATACTTCATATTTCTCTAATTTGCAGCTATGGTAGCCAAGTTTATGTTTTCAGTAAGAAGAGCCTAAAATCAGTTAGTGGAGTGCGTAGACGGAGGAGAAATGGACGCTTAAGGGAGTTTATAAAGCGGCGAAGACAGAAGCTAAGTTAGTAATTACGACAGCTAAGACGGCAACTTTCGAACGCCTATATGTCGAACTAGGAGACAAAGGAGTGAATAAGAAATTATATAGGCTCGCAAAAGTAAGAGAAAGGAAGCCTCGCGACTTGGATTAACTTAAGTGCAATAGTGCATTAAGGATGAGGAGGGCAACGTGTCGGTGGAAGAGACCCTTATTAAGCAAAGACGACAAGCATACTTTTACAAACTCTTGAATGGAGAAGGAAATAGAGACATTGTGTTGGGTGGATTGGAGCACTCTGAGAGTCTTCGGGACTTTGGGTACTGTAGGCATTTTAAGATTGAGGAAGTTAAACGTGCTATTAGTAAGATTAGTAAGGGAAGAGCGACTAGTCCAGATGAGATTTCAGTGAAATTTTAAAAAAGCACGGATAAAGCTGGAATGGAGTGGTTAACTGAGTTGTTTAATGTTATTTTTAAGACGATAAAAATGCCCGACGAATGGAGGTGGAGTACAATGGTTTTATTGTACAAGAACATGGGCGATAACCAGAATTGTAGTAATTACATGTGTATCAAATTTCTAAGCCACACTATAAAGGTTTGGAAGAGAGTGATGGAGATGAGGGTGAGGAGAGGGGTGTCCATTTCTGAGAACCACTTTGAATTCATGCCGGGACGATCAGGGGCGGAGCTACAGTAGTGCCAGGGTGTTCAGCCACACACCCTTCGCCGGAAAAGTACATTGTTTATAAGGGTCAAAAATTATTTTAAATGGTTAAATAATAAGTGTTGCATACCCTAGACGTAGTTGAGGATGATACCTCAACGGTTTGAGGGTGTTCATATCTCCTACAACGCGCGGGTTCGATTCTTGTTGTAGTCATTTTAATATTGAATTTTTTTCAAGAAAAGACAAAATAAGACCAAAAACTCTAACTCTAAAGTTGGGCTACTTGTCCAGTGAAATCTTGGACGTTTTCATTTTTCTTAATTTTCTCATATAACATTGTTCTTATTAAAGGCACTTTTAGTTATAGTTGCAAGGACTCTAAAAAAATTTTAAAAAATAAATTATTATTATTTAACTTTCGATTGCATTTGTTCATCGAATTTTTTCTAATTTACCTTCTGAAGTCTGAACACCCTTAACGAAAATCCTGGCTATGGCACTGGGGACGATCGACTACTGAATCCATCCATATTGTGAGGAGACTAGTGGAGAAATATAGGAAAAGGAAGAGGGACTTACATATGGTGTTCATTGACCTTGAAAAGGCCTATGACAAAGTTCCGAGGGATGTCCTTTGGAGGCGCTTGGAGGCTAGAGGTGTACTGGTGGCTTACATTAGGGCGATAAGGGACATGTATGATGGGGCCAAGACTCGAGTTAGAGCGGTGGGACGAGACTCAAAACACTTTCCAGTTGAGATGGGGTTGCACCAGGGATCAATTCTTAGCCTTTTCCTATTTGCCTTGGTGATGGATGAGTTGACGCGGTTTATTTAGGATGAGATGCCTTGGTGTATGTTAATTGCGGATGACATAGTATTGATTGATGAGACTCGAGATGGAGTTAATGTTAGGTTGGAGGTTTGGAGAGATACATTGGAGTCTAAAGGGCTCCGTTTAGACATAACCAAAATGAAATATTTGGAGTGCAAATATAGTGATATAATGCATGAGGTAGGCGTGGAAGTGAGACTTGACACACAACCTATTCTCAAAAAATAAAGTTTTAAGTATTTTGGGTCTATAATTTAGGAAAGTGAGGACATCGACGATGATGTCACACATTGCGTTGGTGTGGCATGGATGAAGTGGAGGCTTGGCTCTGGAGTCTTGTGTGATAAAAAGGTACCACCTAAACTTAAAGGTAAGTTTTACAGAATGGTGGTTAGACCGTCTTTGTTGCATGGGATAGAGTGTTGGCCAGCTAAGAACTCCCATGTTCAAAACATGCACGTTGTGGAGACGAGGATGCTGAGATGGATGTGTGGGCATACCAGGAGTGATAAGATTAAAGGTGGGAGTGGCGTCCATGACGGACAAGATGAGGGAAGCGAGACTGAGATGGTTTGAGTATGTGAAAAGGAGGTGCGCAGACGTCCCAGTAAGGAGGTGCGAGAGACTGGTTATAGTGAGTACACAGAGAGGTAGAGATAGGCCTAAGAAGTATTGGGCAGAGGTGATTAGACAGGATATGGCGCAGCTTCGTATTACCGAGGACATGACTTTAAATAAGAAGGAGTAGAGGTCACGTATTAGGATAGAAGGTTAGTAGGAAGTAAAGTGTTGTGTTGACTCTAGGGTTAGGGTTGTTGATGTATGTCATAGTTTTAGCCACATCCTTGTAGTTCTTGCTTTTGATATCTATCCTAATATTTATCTATTATGTTTTGATCATCATATTATTTTATTATTGTTATTGTTTCTTTCGTGTAGGCTCTACATTACTTTACTTATTAACTGTTATGCTTTTTTTACTATTTTCTTCTTCTTGTACACGAATTTGTTGCACTTAGGCCGAGTGTCTCTTGAAAACAGTTTCTCTACCTCCACGAGATAGTGATAAGTCTGTGTACAATCTACCCTCCACAAACCTTGGGACTTCATTGGGTATATTGTTGTTGTACTTTTGTCAAAAACATCCGCTTCCCTAGTTCCATAAATCATTTTCTGTGAGTCCCAAATAACTATTTAAAATAAAACTGTATTACTTTATTATTAGTAACCTTTTTAATTTTTTTTTATATAACATAGTGTATATACACTATTATACATTAATATTCTTATATATTATTATACATTAGTAATAATATACATTGCATATAATATGTGTAAATAATGTATCAAATTTATATAACTATGTATAAAATACTGTAAAATTATATATAGATAATGTATTCACATTTTTTCTACAAATTCTTTATTTGTTGCACTAAATTTCTTATAAATTTTTGATTTATTGGTGTTCTTCAAATGAATTCTCTTTCCGTAGATATTTAAACTTCTTTACCTCTCCAAAATCACCCCAAATAGTCATCTACTTTCCTTTGCAATTCAATTCAATTTTCCTAAATTTTAAAAATCTCATTGACAAGCTCGAATGACCTCTCGAATAAAAAAACTTCAAACTTTAATCACTATTTGCATTTCAGATGTTATATGTTGTTGTCTTGTTTAAAAAAATTGTTCTTGATTACATCATTCCACTACATAAGAAATAAGATGTATATAAAATTGTATGTATGGTGTGTTCTTATTTTGTAGGAAAATTAGACTCCAGAATTTCAACAATTACTCTAGTATCTCCAGGAATTTTCAGTCGCAATGTTGTTAGTGATGAATTTTCAATCGCAATATTGTTAGTGATGAATTTTCAGTCGCAATGTTGAATTCAATTTTTATGTTTTTGTTTATGAGAAATGAAGTGGATACTCTTCAGGTTCAATGGAAATTTATTGACAGTCTAATAATGAGAATGAGAATCGGAGAGTTTTATTAAGGGGGAAGAACACAAATATTACTTGAGATAAAAATAATTTTACTGTATAGCCAATGAATTTGATATCCCTTATTTTATCCGCTGCTTTCCTTTCTTTTTTTTCCCCCTTTTTCGCCATTTTTCTTCTTCTTCTTCTTATTTTTGCCGTTTCACTGCTTCACTTTTTTTTTTTAAAAAAATGCTGCTCTATTTTTTTTAAAAAAAATAGTTGCTTTACTCTTTTTTTTTTTGAAAAAAACTGTTTCGCTTTTTTTTCAAAAGAAAAATCGCTGCTCTTTTTTTATATTTTTCACTGTTTTTTTTTAAGCTCTTTTTCTGCAGTTTTTTTTTTTATAAAAAAATATTCTTTTAAAATACAATAAAAATATATATTAGTGCATATTAAACACTCACTGATTTATTTTAACCTTTTCTTTTTTGCTCTACCAATTATTGCTCTTCTATGTTTTTTAATAATCAAATAAAAAAAGTGTATTTTTTTAAAATATTGATACATATATACAATTTAATACCTACCTGATACATATTGATACAATTTCTATACACATTCTATACAAATACATATCATATATAATAATGATATAATTTCTACACATATCATATACAAATACATATTCTATATAATAATTATACAATTTCTATACACATCGTATATAATTTCTATAGAAATCTTATATAAATACATATTCTTATACAACAATTATATAATTTTCTATTGAAATCTTATATAAATACATATTCTATACAATAATTATACAGTTCACTATAGAAATTTTATACCGATACATATTTTATACAATAATTATGCAATTTTTATACACATTTTATATAATATTTAATTATAATTATTAATCAAATATGTATTTTATCCAAAAATTATATAATTTCTCTACATATTCTATACAGTTCTTATATATCTCATACAAATACATATTCTATACAATAATTACACAGTGTCTATATAATCGTATTTAATTATTATTATTTTAAAAAAGTAAAATTATTTAGCCAAAAAAAATTGTAGCAAAACACACAAAAAAAATTAAACTATTTAGAAAATGGGCTGAAATGGCTCAAATCTAAAAATGGCTAGTGAGTGAAAATATTATACCCGACTGATCACTCTACAGAAAATTACATGGAGTGTCCTCAAAAGTGAGTGGTCTTCAATTTATGCCCCTCATAAGAAAAGTCTTTAAAAAATACCCTTCCTTCCTTTTTATGTATAGAACATATACATTTTTGCCCCTCTACACCATAACTCTCCATGTTCATTTGTCTCTCAACTCTTAATTTTCATTTTTTTTTCTTTTATTTTTTTAATTTTTTATCTTTTTTTTTTCCTCAAATTTTTTTTAATTCTCGTTTTCTTTTTTCTCAACCTTTATTTTCTTTTTTTCTCTTAACTTTTTTTTTGTTCTTTTTTTTTCTCAACCTTTATTTTTTTTATTCTTTTTTTTTTTTTTTTTTTTTTTTTTTTTTTTTTTTTTTTTTTTTTTTTTTTTTTTTTTTTTTTTTTTTTTTTTTTTTTTTTTTTTTTTTTTTTTTTTTTCTTTTTTTTTTTTTTTTTTCTCTTTTTTTTTTTTCTTTTTTTTTTTCTTTTCTCTTTTATTCTTCTCTTTTTTTCTTTTTTCTTAACCTCTATTATTTTTTGCTAATGAACAAAAAAAGTTGGATAATCCGCAAAGAAGATCTTCTTTCTTTGAAATCGAAGTAAACTTAAGAGCGTGCTTTGTTGTTTGGAAGTCCTTTGGAACAAGTCTTGCCTCTAATACAAATGTTATAGAACATCTCATAAATCAAGACACAATGAGGTAGTGTCAAGCCTTGCTCGTGGAGCATAACTTGTTGTTTGAAAAATTCTTGAGCTAAGTCTTACCTCTAAGGCAAGAGTTATAGAGCATCTCATAAATTAAGACACAATGAAGTAGTGTTAACTCTTGCCCATGGGCATAACTTGTTTTTTGGGAGGCCCTTGGGCTAAGTCTTGCCTCTAAGGCAAACGTTATAGAGCATCTCATGATCAAGACATAATGTGCTAGTGTCAACTCTTGCCAATGAGGCGTAACTTGTTGTTTGAAAGTCTTTGAGCTAAGTTTTGCCTCTAAGGCAAGAGTTATAGAGCATCGCATAAATCAAGACACAATGTGGTAGTGTCAACTCTTGCCCATGGGGCGTAATTTGTTATTTGGAAGTCCTTGGACTAAGTCTTGCCTCTTAGGCAAGCGTTATAGAGCATCCTATAAATCAAGCACAATATGATAGTGTCAACTCTTGCCCATGGGGCGTAACTTGTTGTTTGAAAGTCCTTGGGCTAAGTCTTGTCTCTGAGGCAAGAGTTATAGAATGTCTCATAAATCAAGAAACAATGAGGTAGTGTCAAGTCTTGCTCGTGGGGCATAACTTGTTGTTTGAAAATCCTTGGGCTAAGTCTTGCCTCTAAGGCAAGAGTTATAGAGTATCTCATAAATTTAGACATAATGAAGTAGTGTGAACTCTTGCCCATGGAGCGTAACTTGTATTTTTTTAGAGGTCTTTGGGCTAAGTCTTGCCTCTGAGGCAAGTGTTATAAAACATTTTATAAATCAAGATACAATATACTAGTGTCAAGTCTTGCTCATGGGCGTAATTTGTTGTTTGGAAGTTTTTGGGCTAAGTCTTGCCTCTAAAGCAAGAATTATAGAACATCTCATAAAAAAAATAAAGGTCAAAAAAATTGATTAAAAAAAAGAGAAAAGAAAAATTAAAAACCAAAGAAAAAATAAAAAAATAGAAGTTGAGAGAAAAAAATAAATATTGAGAAAAAAAGAAAAAAACGAAGAAAAAAAAGACAACAAAAAATAAAGGTTGAGAAAAATAAAAAAAATAAAAAAATAAAAAATAAAAAATAAAAGGAGAAAAAAGTAGAATTGAGAGGAGAAAAGAAAAAAAATAAAGATTGAGAAAAAAGAAAAAACGTAGAAGAAAGAATAAAACAAAAAATAAAAGAAAAATAAAGGTTGAGAAAAAAAGAAAAAAAATAGAAATAAAAAAATAGAAAAAAGAAAAAATAGAAATAAAAAAAAGAAAAAAGAAAAAATAGAAATAAAAAAAAAGAAAAGAAAAAAGAGAAAAAGAGAAAAAGAAATATATATAAAAGTTGAGAGACAAATGAGCATTGAGAGTTATTTAAAAATATTTGAGGTGTAGAGGGGCAAAAAGGTAGTTGCTCTATACATAAAAAACAAGGAAGACTATTTTTGTAAGACCATTTTTATGAGGGGCAAAAATGCAAAGCCACTCCCTTTAAAGGGCATTTGTGTAGTTGTCCTCATCACTCTTGACATTACTTTTAAAATGATCATTTAGGTTAAAAAATATTTGGCCAAATAGAATATGGCGTGTCCTTTTCCCTTTTATTAATTAATGTGTATTAAATCTTAATTACCAAATATGTATCAATCAAATCAATCGAGATGTATATTAGATACAATCTAGGCTAAATTTGGTGGGGTTAGTTTTGATGAACTGACACTTCTCTATTAAATTTTTCCTTACTTATAAAGCCACATATAAGCTATTTTGCCGTTTGCGGGCCTTTGATATCGAGGTTTTTGTTAAGATATATTAAAAAAATAAGAATAATTTTCAAAAGCATGATATTAATAAGTGCTAATTACTCAATAAAATATTAATTCAAACAATTACATAAATTATCCCGAGATCATAGTTTTAGATAGTACATATGATTACCGTAACTTTACGCTCGCGAAAATATCTTATTAAAATTTATAAAATATTTTTTAAAAGATATTGAATGTTAAATATTCTAAAAAAAAGTCTCATTAGGTATTTATTTTGGATCCTTTATATAAGAATTAAGTTTTTATGATTTTATCCAAAGATAAAAAATATATCTCATGTTATACCAAATAAATTAATGCAAAACATATTAAAAGTATTGAAAATTGAACATAATTCAACAAAATACATAAATTTAAAAAAAGTTGAGACGGTGAAAAAGCAAATAATAAAATAGAATATAATTTTTATATTTAATAAATACATAAATATTAAAAAGTGAAACGGTAAAAAAATAATACTACTATATAATCCTAAGAAAGAAACTTAGTAGACATGTTTGAAAAATCTCAAATAAGTATTATTTTTTTATTTTTAAGATACATTGTTTTTTTTATTTACAATATTATTATTGAGTATTTTTTGAAACCTAATAAATAAAATATAAATTAAGATGGATATGTTATTTAATATTTGAATCTATTTTAGATAGACTATAAGAGAAAAGGAAAGATGTATCATACTTTTATTAAAGTTTTTCGAAAGAAAAATAAAAAAATCTCTTTTTGTTTTCTCATATTGCAAGAAAAATATATGGGTATTTCATGTTTTATATTAATATTTTTTATATTTTTTTTATTTATAAATCTTGTTTACGTATCCGGTACTCCAATCAAAATATGTTTTTTATTCATGAAATCTAAAATAAATAAAATAAAAATATCAATAATTTACTCATAACTATTTAAATTAATTAACGATTACATTGTATTACATAGAAAAATTTTCATCTTCTATATTTCATTACATTCTTCTTAAATGTCATATATAAATCATAAACATAAATTTACTCCAAAAATCGTTTTAATTTTACATCATTAAAAAAAAATTATTACACAACATGCAATTATTCTTTTACGCATAAGTGTCTTTTTATATTGCAACATTAAATGCATAAATAAAAAAATCTACAATTGAGGATTGACATAAAATTCAATATTTAAAAATAGTGAAAATATATAAACATACATAATTGAATATAATAATCTTAACACTTTATATATGCGATAATTAAAAAAAATAGACAAAAAATTAATGTGATAAAATCGTAAACTCACTTGAAATAGACTTTTCAATCATTCATTAAATATATTTTATTGTTTTTTATATGGAATAATAACATAATATTAAAAAATAAAAAAAAAGGAGAAAAAAATTTAATAAGAAAATTATGCTAAATTACTAACATAGAAATCCCAACAGGTTGGGTGAAGAAAATGAAAATGTTAGCTTTTCTTTTTCCGTTCACTTTTTAATTGTTCTTTATTTGCTTCACTCTTTTTTTATAGGCTTTAATCTGTCACATTATTGAACAAATTCATTTTTCTCCTCTTAATCAATCTTTATGATAATTTTAAAAATTTATATATTATACAATTTTTATAATTAGTCTACAAAGAATGAACTAAAGTGAGATTATCCCTTTAAATAGTACTATTATGATAACAAAGTACTTAAAAATTTGTGTTTCATACATAACACTCCACAAAAAAAATGTATAGTATAAAATGAATGGCTTACAAAAGACACAAGACTAAATTACACTATTATCAAAATTATCTCAATATTGATTGTCGTAAAAAATTTCTTGATCATACTTGCTTCATGGTTGATAATACATAAAAAAAAAAATTAAACTTAAAAAAGTGCAACAAAATACATAAAAATGAAAGAGAAAAAAAAGTGAAATATTTCTTGTCTTCATATACTCCTTTACAGTTACATATTAATTCACAGAATTTTCTCGATCATACTTACTTGAAGGATGATAATATATATGTAAAGAAATGCTAAAAATTAAGAAAGTATGATAAAGTACATAAATATGATAAAAAATACTTGAGAACAAAATATTTCTTACTTTCACAAGCCAAAGTAATGAAAAAGAAAAATCACAAAATTTTCTCGATCATACTTATTCAAAGGATGAATATGTGTAAAGAAATGCTAAAAGGTACTGAAAGAGGTGCCGCGCATCTCGACCAAACTGAATATCATAATTCAGATCCAGATCCAGCTTATCGGCCTCTTCCATAAGAACACCGAAATGCGTTAGTCCATCCTCCATGCTGGGGTACGACTTATAGTGGTATAAAAAGGCTTCCATAACCTCCCGATCGTCAGCCACCTTTTCATGATTGCCAAACGACGCAAAGTTAATAAGACTTCTTGCTAGATCACGTTCGTGAAAATGCAGGAGCCCACATCAGCGATCTTCAAACTGATAAACCAACCTTTCACTTCTCATATGGGGAATCATTAAGAAGAACATGATAAAGTATATAAATATGAAAAAAAAATTACTTGGGAGCAAAATATTTCTTGCCTTCACAAGCCAAAATAATGAAGAAGAGAAAATATATTTTTGAATGAAAGCCTCCATATAATAAAATATGAGCTTATATAGGCAAAATAAAGGAATACCATAAGGCATTATAAATTTATAAATTAAATTATAGGGGTTATGAACATGAAAATTATGAAAGTTATGAGTAGTTATTCCTTGTAAAAAATGCATAAAGAAAAAAGAAAAAAATACTTAACTTTAATAAGATCAAAAAAAGAAAAAAATAGGTTTCTGGCACAAAGAGAGGTGACACTCTTCTTTTGCCTAACTTTAATATATAAATAGATATATATACAAATTAGTAAAAATGAGAAAATAACTAAATAAAATTATTATAAAGAAGATTAATTTTTTAAATTACACATAAATAAATAAAATAAGATAATACTAAAATATTGAGAAAAAAGATAATTAAATCTTTTGTCATCCTTTTATTATTGTTCTTCTTTATTGTATAACCAATGCATAATTAAAAATTAAATGACTTGACCTTTCAAATTTTATAATAAAGAATAGAAATAAGTGTAGAAAAAAATTCAAAAAAGGAGAAAATAGATAAATAAGAATGGATGTCATAGAGAGCGCCACGTCACCATTCCTAAAACCTTCATTTATATATATATATATATATAAATTTGATGGTCCATGCAACTGTATCTGGGATACAATATTGCCTCTCTCCTCTCTCACTCGCCTCTCTCCCTCTCTCCTCCGTGTCATTCTTTATATCTATGTTTCACAATTTAATGTATGTGTGTATGCAGTATCAATTTTGAAAGCATGCATTTATTTGTATCAATTTTTATGAGTGTATCTATGTATTCAATATCAATTTCGTAACTACCAGTAATTCTATATCCAATATTGATTTCATTTGATGTATTTAGTATCAATTTGATATATTTAATGTCAATTTCATTCAGCATATCGAATATTAATTTTATCTCGTGTATTCGGTATCAAATATCAAGTGTACTCAGTATTGAATTCTTTATCTACGTATTGGTGCGTATATATTTTCAGTGTATCTAATGTATTTACGAATAGATATATAATTAAAAGATGAAGAAGATACAAGTACACATATATAACATAGATATATAATTAAAAGAAGAAGATACAAATATACATATGTATTTTTAACCCCACTTCAATTTCTCTCTAATTTTTCACTTGCCCAAGTAACCTCATCTCTGATACACATGGTAAATTCTCTTTTTTCTCCATTTTTCTTTTTAGTTCATTTAGAAAAGAACGATTTTTTCCCTTTTTAGCAATTTTTTAATTTCAACTTTTTGCATAACATATTTAACGTCACAAAATTAAAAGGTATTTTACTACATTTAACATATTTTTAATTTAAGATCATAAAATTCAAAAGTCTTTTTTTTCTTTAAATTTCGTGCCAAATAAAAATATATCAATCAATTCAAAATTAAGGAAATAAATAATAATTATTACAAAAAATATGATCAACAACAACTTCAACTTTAAAAATATCAAATAATATGATACTCTAGTATTTTTTTTTCATCACCAAACGCCCTCGTAAAACTAAAAAGACTATTTTAGACCAATCTTCTCACATAAGGAACCAATTTTGTCATTTTCCTTCCACTTCTCCGTCCTTGGCCCTTCCCTCTCCCTTGGTCAAAAAGTAAGGGAAAAACGCAGCATCAATGTCAGAATGACAAGAAGAGAATATGGAAAGCCAAATGCTTCTTCACCATTTGCCTTTCCATTTTTTAACCCTCCTTCCCCAATGAGCTTTGGATTTTCATCTTGTCATTTCGCTTCTTCCTCGCCGCTTTCCGGCGATACAGCTCCTCGAAACTCGGCTACAGTCGGAGCGACTTTCGTTTCAACTGATTCTTCTACTGGTATTATTCCTCCTAAAACTTCCATATTTTTCACTTTTCCTCCGGAGCCTTCATCGACAGTCAGTTCAGTATTTGAAAAAACTTGCTTGTTTTCTGAATTTTCATCTACTGCTTCCGGCGATACAGTTACCGGAAACTCGGCTACAGCCCCTCCGTGGATGTTCGGAGCAAGTTACAGTTCAACTGCAGCTTCTACTGATTGTTCTACTAGTACTATGCCTCCTATAACTCTCGCATTTTCCACTTTTTCTCAACAGTCAGTTCGATATCTGAAAAAACCATGCGATTCTACTACTACTAACTCATATTTTGTTTCTGCTGTGCATTGGTTTTCGAATGCGATCTCATCAGCCACAACAAGCGCTAAAACAACTTCTGTAACTGTTTCGCCTATTCCTCCTTCGGATTCAGTATCATCAACCACTTCATCGTCTTCGGTTTCGGCAATTACTACTAAATTAACAGCCGCCGCGACAACGCCTTCTCTCTCTGGAAAAGCATATGTATCAACCTCTCCACAACCACAATCAACCGTCTCTGCACCGGAATTTGGTACTGTTTTCTTCATTTTTTTGTTTTGATGTCCAATGTTTAAGCAATGTGCCTCATATAGCCACAGGCGGATTCAGAATTCAAATTTAATGGGTAGGATTCTTAATATTGAACTCGTTGTGAAGTTAAATTATGGGTTCAAATTTAATATTTGTTAAGATTTCAATAAGTTTTTACATGTATATTTATACTTCGTGTTTAAAGTTATGGGTTCGGATGAACCCGTAGCCAAAAGGCTACATCGGCTCCTGCGTATAGCAATGGTCGTCTTAGTGGAAGTTTGCTCCATGATTGGCTTATTTTCTCTCTATATTTAGGAAGTGAAATTAATTTCAATTCCTAGTAGTTCCTTTGATTTCAATAGCAAGTCTATGTCCCCTGGTGGTGGTTTCTAATTTGTTGCTTCATTCTACTGTTGCTGTACAGTTTTCTAATTGCTCAGTATGTTCTACTTTAGGGAAACATATTTGGGGTTAAATTTAGTACAAGTTCCTCTAATTCCTATCATTTCAGCAATTTTGGATGTCTTATCAAGACAATTCATGGTTCATACGCTTAGTCAGATGGAATAATCCATTGGAGTTCATGGATTTACCTAAGTCAGTTTATGGGCTGTTTTCTGGAATGTTTAGATTCTCCTGCTACCGTCATGCTCGGAGTAAGAGGGAGCCAGTGAGCTACTGTCCAATGATTTACAGTTCCTGTTTGATGAGGAAGAGATTGCTGAGGTAGTGAAAGGTACAAGATGAGAATAGGGAAGTAATGTAAAACAAAATGTGAAGTTTGCAGAATTATGTTGTTCATGTTGCGTCCTGTAACATCACTGTTGTTTAGAGAGGCTGTAGCCTTACCGGCCATTTTCCGTCCTCTGCTTACTGCAGCTACGGCCCCATGCATTATTGCTATGTAAATGAGCTGTTAGCGAACCTGCTAGCGCTATCAAGTAGATTTGGTTGAAATAGTTAGCTCGTAGGTCAGAAAGGATGAGCTTCAGAAGTGTTGCTTTGAGAATGGCCTCATTGCCTGGGAAAATGGGAGAAAAAATTGCAATGAGATCCCAGCAATATCAAGGGTTATTCTTCAAATGCCTAAATTAGACTTGGCATTAGTAGGAATGAATTTGGGAGAGTAAGTGGAGGAGATGGTGAGGAGAGTTCCTTTTAGAAGAGTGTTTCTTCAAGTTATGATCCTTTGCTTCTGTCTATACTATTTGTTGTTTGTACCTGTTGCCCAAAGCTATGTTTAGCCATCTTATCGATATTTGGTAGCTGTTATCAATGAACTACTATCGTATAAAAAAAAGGTTATCCATGACCTACTATCCGTCTTTGGGTCGGGCTTGTATATGAGATAGCTCACTCTATCCATTATACTACCAGATTTTCTCCAAACTCCGTGAGCTAGGATTTGTTCAAGGTAGAAAGTTAAGCGTAGTCAATGTGGTGCTCATTTGTTTTTACAACTTGTGGCTTGCGTTTTGGCCACAAAATAAGGGGATACATCGCTTCCTTTTTGGCGATACATTTTCCTCTCATATAAACATTGAGCACATGCATTCTGTATCCTTCATTTCCCTTGGCTTTTCTGAGAGTTTTTGTCTTGTGCATGCAACAACTTCCAGCTCCCTCCATTTGTGTTTTCTGCTTACCTTCATTCCATTTAATTTTACGCTTTTTCCTTTTCTCGTCTGCCATATATCTATCAGCTAAAGGTAAGGCTGAATCTTCTTTGTTCAATTCCGAAGTTCTCTTTATTTTAATCATTTCTTTTGCTGCTTTACGAGTTTGTAATTGTTCCGTCACCTGTTTGCGCCTCTGTTTTCCTGGCTTCAGACAAGTTTGTGTCTTCATCTTTTCCTTTGCTTGACTTGTGTATTCTTAGACGGTTGCAAGATGACATGATTTTTTTTCATGTATAATATTATCTTCGGACTCCATACCAGACTCAGAATTTAAAAGCATCTGCCCCATGCGGTAGATACCTACTTTTCCCCTGTTTGGACTACTCGTTTGATTTGGTTAACCATAGAATCGGACATGACAAAGTTCTCGTATGTGTTCTTGGACTCTGACTTTTGAGGAAAATTAGAGATCTATTTGCGTCTTGGGCAAGTAAAACCCCAAAGCAATGATTAGGGCTAACAGAGCTTGTGAAGACGATATGTAGCTTACCTCAATTGCGTTAGGCCAGCCTCTGTTTGAGCAATGTCATGAGTTTTCTTTTCCAACGAGTTTTCTGTAGGATCATAGGCATGAAGTACATTCTCTTTTTTTTCGAGTTTATTTTTGCCAAGTACCTTTCGAATTATCTTGGTTGGTTATCATAGCTTGTAAAAATATTCTCAAGTGCCATTGCAATTCACAGCTTGTGAGGAATTTTTTTGTTTTATCCACTACTTGGGGAGTGGCCTACCTACTTAGGGAAATGATCAAGTTATAGTCGCCTTGCTGGTATGTCCATTTGTGTATTGATCATGGTTTGCAGCTGATAGAGTGCATTTCTTTGCTGGTGGAGCCGATGTTTACACTCTCCTACTATCACTTTTGTCTTTTAAGTCAACTAAGTGAAATAATTACTTTCCAACCTTTCATGTCACTGACCTTTTTTGTTTGTTTGAAGTAACTGTCCCTGCTAGTTGTTCCTCCGAGCAGGACGAGGTTGCTGCAATTTTGGCAAGAAAATGTGAGAAGCCTCTTTCCTGCCGAGCTGCTAGGCAAGCTCAAGGCAGAGAGCAAAATGAAAGGCACATTTCAGTCCTTCAGCCTTGGACCTGTGGAGCGAAGGGATTTGAAACTACAAGCTCAAGCAAGCCCGTCATTGATGCTGCTGCTGAACAGAAATATGGGGAGTCCAAGCCGTGCAGTATTCCTATGACTGGTGCCCCAACCTCCACTCCTTCAGTCTCGTTGAACTCAAAGTCAGGCAGCTTATTGCTTCCCAGCTCGCAACCTGCTGAGGAGGAGCAACCTTACCTTCCACCTGTCGATCTTCTGGACTCAACAATCTTAATGTGGGAACGGGTTGTCGCGAATAAAAAGACGAATCAAGAGGTCACTGAAGAGGGGCTTCGTCACTTCTACGAGGTCAGTTTCTCTCTTTTTTATTTTTTTTTTCCTTGATGAAGTTAGCTTCTCCGTTCACCGTTGTTTCTTTTCTCTTCTGTTTCCTTTCTTGACCTCTTTTTCTCCCTTTTGTAGGGCATCAACTATTTTTGTCTTCTGTCAGAACGCCTTCAAGTAGCCACTGACAAGTACAACGAGGCGGCAAAAGCGAGGGATGACATGGAAAAGATGAACTCTTCTTTGAAAGATAAGCTGGCAGTAGCCAGTCGAAAGCTCGAGGACTCTAAGAAAGAGAAGGAGAGGCTTGAGCTTGAGTTGGCTGGGGCTAAAAACAAGATAACCGCTCTAACTGGTGAGAAGGAGTCCATTTTGCGAGTCCAGACGATCCTTCACCAGACTATCTCCGAGCTGAGAAGGGAATTGGAGGAGGCTGGTCCTGCTGCTATCCAGAAATACAAAGCTTCCTGCTTGTACAGACAGGAACTCATGGAGTATGCAGCTCCTTACATGGGAAACGGGGTGAAGTTGGCCATAGAGAAGATCAAGGCTAAGGATCCCACATTTGACCCCGCGACCTACAGCCTTGACATGTACATTCTTCCTCCTGAAGCTGATGACCAAGAATTCTCATCAGAGGAAAGTGATGGTGTGTGCCCATCACGAGTAGAATGTGGTGAAGCCAAGTGCTCTCCAGCTTGAGATATGGCTGAAGGAGTAAGCTTATGAGATTTTGGTCGTAGATGTTTTGTTGAAATAAGTGCCGAAGAGGGAAAAGATCCCCCGAGCTTAGCGTGAAGCTCTTTCTGTTTTACCTATGCTTATGCAGTATACCAATGCAACTTTTCTGGCTAACTCTTATCTCTGAACTAGTGCGTTTTGCTGCTCCATGGAAGTTTTTGGTAGTGTTAATAGAGTATGTATGAATGTGCTAACATCAGATCTCTGCAGTATATAAGGTGTTACTTTTATCTGTGCAGTGTGCTTTGATTTATTTGAGAAGCAAAACAGAAAAGAGGCTTACTTCCTTAAAAGAGTTATATATACACCAGAAAAGAGGCTTAATTACCGATTTCATATTTAAGGATGCTTATCCCTAGATATTATCTAGGTGACTTTGTAGCGTAAAAAAATCTTTAATGACAATGTGTATAAGTATAACTTAAACTCTACTTTAAAGCGAGGAGTTTCTTGTATGATTTGTTTATTAAGTTGGAGTTTTCAATATCTCTTGTCCAGTTTATACTCGAGTTTGACTCTGTACAGTTAATTTTGGTGATGATTCTTCTATACGTCATAATAAAATTTCAAATTTTAAATAATCAGGTATTTTTCCTTTAAAACATCAGCTTAGCTATATAGTTGTTTTCAACTTGTCGTCTTTCATTTTCAAAATTTTAATTAATATTGACGCTAAATAGTCAAATCTTAGGTATAAAATGGGAGGATGCATTTCTTATTATTTTCTAATTCCAAAGTTGGTACGTCGTAGTGATTCTTCATATAGTTTTACGAAACATTTTGAATGATACAACATTTTGATCAAGATGACCATCCACTGAAACTAGTCAATTCAGGATAGATTGAGTGGTTAGTTAACTCATTTTAGTGAAATGGTGAGTCGTATTTGCTTGAGTTCTTTTAAGTGAGAAGTGCAGCTTTTTTTGTTGCCAAGTCCTTAAACTATTTATAATATTAGTCCTTTATTACCAAAACAGAAAAAGAAAGAGAACTCAAATTTGACACAATACAAGTAATATTTGCATCATTAAACAACTACTGTTTTGTAATGCCTGTTTGAAGCTTCATAACCTGTATCACATCCTTCAACTAAGTCTATGCAACATGAAGAATTTACTAAAGATTGTATTTACTAACTCTAGTCCAAACACTGACATCAAAATATGCCACCACATTGGATTGATGATGAGGATACAAGAGTAATTCAGTTCAATTCTGAACTCATAACGAGCAGTAGACAGTGATAGGTCATAAGATATCGATTACCCTCAATGGTGTACACAAAGAAGCAGCATTAGCTGTTCAGAAGCATCAAACAGCGAGCAAAGCAAAATCATTTCCGTTAAAGCTATAATTGCAACATGATTCCATTCATGGTATAAGAAACTAGAATTTGGCGTCTTCCTACTCATTAGACGTTGGAACACAGATAGCACAAGTAACAGTCAACTCATAACTAGAATTTTTTTCTATAAACTCCATTGCATAGACAAACAAAAAGAAAATAAAGCTACAATGCCAGTTTTCCTTCAACGAAGAAAGCTGTTTCCCAACAAAAATTTCCCAAGTCAGCAATGAGATATCTGAATTTCTCTAGCCCTCTCTGCGGACAAAGTAGAGCTTACCCATGACATGAAGGATCGCGACAAAGGCTATGAAGCCAATACTCATCACAAGTACAACATTGGGGGATATCTTGAGTCCGGGGGAATCATCAGTGTAGAATTGGAGCATGGTACCACCTGCTCCTCCTGCACCTCCACCGCCACCAGCGGTCTTCCTTCGACGTAGGTTAGCAGCAGCTGCTGCAGCAGTCCCCCTTTGCGGTCCACCTCCACCCAAAGCCATTTCTAGTCACTGTTTCAAAGTATGGAATATAAAATCTTTAGTAGGAAGGTTCACAGAAATCTTTCAACATATTGCAAATTCTCAAACACTAAACATATAAAAGACAGTAAACAACTAACAAATTACAGGATTGATCTACTAACAGGAACATGGTAACTATTGCATCCAGGCATTCCAACAACACAGTACAAGTATGGAGTTCTTTTATTTTTGAAATAGGTAACCAATTGTATTGCTATATTCTTACCTTTAAAAACATGTTAAGAGGTGATCTTTACAGTTGCAAGAAGGCAGAAAGGACTCCTATTCGAAATAATATGCACTTACACATTGCCAATTAAATCTATCAAGTCTTCCTACTTCCCCCCCACATATTCTGTTTACACCAAAAATAAAAAAAGAGTAAGACAATTCTTCCTAATTTTCTGAATGGGACAGCTCTTGTCTTCAAAATATCTGGAATTTCTTTCCTTCCATACATTACAAGTAAGGAGTTGATAAATCCCTTCAGATATTTATCCATCACAACCTCAACACTCTTAAAGAAGATGCATCAACTATCAGCCAAAAAGTTTAATCAACTCAACCATCAAAGTCAAATTAGGCCACTCAGTTGGGACAAACTGGGTATTGGTCAAGACATATTAGTCAGACAACATTAAATAATTTGAAATAATAGTATTTTCAGTTATTCATTTGCTACAGATCTTTAGGAATTTCAAACTCTACTATATATTTTCTCCTTTGTGCCAGCAATTTCTCGTATATGTAGAAGTTCAAAAATTGCACAAGTAATATGAGACTATGCTAGAACTGCTATACATATTTGATTCAGATTACGAGGATAATAGTAATAAGAATCAACTTCAGCAGAGTTCATTACTGTGTATATATATTTAATTTAATAAGCCATATGGTTTGTTTAGAACATGTATCAGTCGGTTACACTTTGTAAGCTATTGCAGGAGCTACTAAAATATGCAAGCTCTGGGCAGTATGCCCATAGTGTAAGTGCAATCTAATAGGAGGAAAGTGATCCATGTCTGTAGCAGCTTGACAGGAAACTCAATCTTACCATTTATTTATTTCAAAAAAAAAAAGGATTGAAGCATTATTACTATTCAATAGATCCAATCAGACAACACATCCATAAGATGAGGTCGCAGAGATGCAGATGCTAAGATGGATTTTTTTTTTGACCGTGGCGTTCGGGCCAGCTTGCGCGCACCTCGACCAAATCCATGGGATACCTGGCACCTCCCACCAGCAACAGGTACCAGGTAACTCTGTCCATCAAGGCTAGAACAGATGGGAAGAATCACCTAGTGTTTTTTTGTCTCCGCTCAGATTTGAACCTGAGACCTCAGACCTCAGACCTCATGGTTCTTTTGACCCACTTCATTGAACACTAGGCCACACCCTTGAGTACCAGATGCTATGATGGATATGTGGTCATAAAAAACTAGATCAAAAAAGAAATGACCACATTCACAAGAACATTGAAGTAATAAACACCGATGATAAAATGAGAGGTCATTTGAGATAGTATGGTCATGGCGAGTGATTATGTGAAGGTGTTTTTAAAAGGGACGATGTAAACCTAAAATTACTTGGAAAATAGTTGTCTCGGAGGACCTATAATTTCTTGGGATCCATGAAGATTTGGTGAAACATAGGGTAGAGTGGGAGAAAGAGACCTATATAGGTGACACCTATTAGTTTAGAATACGGTGTAGTCATGCTAGCACTTTTACTTCATATCCTATGCTTTTCTAGGAGTTCTACTACTTTATACTTTTATTTCATTTTACAGAATAATATTGGCATGAGATAGTTTAAATGGAGTATCAGTACATATTAACAATTCAACATTATCATGCAACATTGAGACCTACAAAGCAAAGGATAATGTACCAAAGACATGAATGGGCCAGGGCAAAAGCTGATTCGTCAACGTTCAGGAGAATTAGACTGGTTACTGAGAAGGAGAGTCCAACATTCGTTTTATTTTTAGCACGCCCTAACATGCTTCATTTCATTACATGTACTTCGAGGTCATATCACACGGCTTTTAATCGGTCCACTCCAAGTGAAAAGAGTGAATCCTGAATTCGTCCACGCGTATCCAAATAAAGCCTCACCAAGCCATACAGTTTCAGCATGAGGGTGCTTACACGGCTACTTTACCAAGACTACCGAGCTTCTGATTCTCCATTGAGTATGACTTCAATTGAATATATTTTCATGCCAAGAAAAGCAAATATATCAAAAAAAAATGGTGTACCGTTTATTCATCATTCTTGCCCCTGCTCTTCGGCCTAGAATTGCTAATCGAATACAGGGCATCCAGTTTTAAGATCTTAACCAGTTGAGAGGAAAAAATATAGCTAACTTCAAGCAATTCAAGCAAGTGCTTGCGATACCACCAACTACACTAACTAGTCAACGAATCCTGAACACGCAATTTAGGGAAGGAAAAGACTAATCTGATATTTAAATCCACACTAGTGTTTCGTGTAGTTCGATTCTAGTATTATTTTGTTGCAGTATAGTTATGCAATTATCTGTTGTTTTCGTTTATTGTTTATATCTCTTGTACTTTCATTTCGTCTTTTTCTGGTCATTTTTCGTCTTGAGCCGAGGATCTATCGAAAACAGCCTCTTTACTTCACCTCTGAGGTAAAGGTACGGTCTGCGTACATTCCGTACATTCTAGAATCATTGCACGATTTGCAAATCATCAGCATAAATTTCACATCGCGGTTTCGAAAAATTCAGAAAAACTTAATTTTTTTTTTCTAACAACTTCCTGAATCTGACCAAAACCCTAACCGATCCGAAAGATCAAATGTCAAAGCCATCAGATCATAAAACATCAACACAATTAAAAAGTTTAGATCCTTCAGATTTCAGATCTCAGCAAATGCGAAATTCATTTCTCGTTAACAAATCAATTAGACGAACTTGCTCCAATAAAACCAAAAAAAAAAATTAAAAAATTCACAAGCAATAATTAACACATGCATGTAAAAATCTAATTACAAATCTGCAGGTAAAAAACACAAATTCATACAAAAAAAAAAGGCAAAAATATAATTAGATAAAATTAGAAGAGGAGAAAAATACCTAAGAATGCTGAGAATTAAGGGAAAATGGTCTCTCCGATCTGGAAGGAAAATGGATGAGAAATTTTTTGACCTGTTCTTGTTTAATTGGTTTTATACTGTGGTCTTTAAAGCTTGATTTATTATACGTGGAAAGAGGCCACATAGATATAGCCAATCAGTGCATGACACGTAATTTGGCAAAACTGTAGATTTTTGTTGAATAAGAGGGAGACAAATAAATGTGCAGATATTTTGGCAATTAAAGGACACAAACATAATAAAAATTTACTCTCTTAGTTTACTTTTATTTGGTCATTATTTCAAAAATAGATTTTTATTTTTTACTCTTAATATTAATTATTTATCTTTTTAAAATCATTTTTCAAGATCTAATATCAAACATCAATTAATAAAAATTATATAATAAAATAATCATGTCATCATTATTTTTTTAATAGGCATGCCAAGTTCAAATATGACAAGTAAAAATGAGTAGAGGGGTAATAATTTAGCGGAAATACGCTCAAAAGTATAGAGTTTTTTTGCCGACAAATTCAGGACCCGTTTGACCATATATAATTCAAATAGTTTCTAGAAAAAATTTTGGCAAAATTTATTTGGCCATAAAATTTATCAAGTTTTGACAAAAAAAATTGACAAAAAATCAGAAATTGAAAAACTAGAAAAAATTAGTCATTGAGCTAAAATCTAGATTTTGGAATTCTTAAAAAATTTAAAACTTATCTTAAACTTTTATATTTTATAAAAAAAATCTATCAATAGTGGCTCCAACTATAATTCTATATATTCAACCCTTTATTTATCTATATGAAAAGATTATATTAAAGAATAGTTAGTTATTATCGTTGTTATTATTTATTTATTTTGCATCGATGAAATCTTCATAACTAATTGTAATATGACAAGTCGTAATAGCTGGTAATTGTATTATTAATAGTTTTATTGAAATATCGTATTATAATTTTTGGATAATGTATTATCTAGTTCATTATAACAAATGATAATTTTATGTCAAACTTATGAGTATTTTTAATAGATTTTAGAACTTATGCGTATAAATTACGTTTTTTTTTTAAAAGTGAAATATATTTCCCCAAAACTATGATTAAACATATTTTAGTGGCCGTTTGGCCATGAAAACCAAATATCAAGTTGGAGTTGGAGTTGGAGTTGTGTTTGGCCATGAGTATAAATTGGAGTTGTTTTTGATTTTTTGTGAGAGAAGTGAAAAGTGAAAACACCTTTTTCTTGTTTTTCAAATTTCGGAATTCAACTTCCGAAATTTTTCAAATTTTCATGGCCAAACACCATTTCCGGAATTCAACTCCAGAAAAAAGTAAAAAAATTTCATAGAAAATTCCCCTTTAATATTTGAGATTCTATGGCCAAACACTAACTTAGGCGATCTTGCTTTTGAAAGAATGTAGTTTTTTCTTTTTTAGCTTTTCCAGTGTATCCAAAAAAAAGAAGAAGAGTAAAGTCCATTTTCCTTAATATTTTTTTGAATTTCTATCTCTTGTCCAATTTATGTGCTCGAGTTTGACTCTATGCAACTAATTTTGATGATGATTTTTCTATAGGATAATAAAATTTCAGAATTTTAAATAATCAGCTTAGATAGTATAATACTCTCTTTTTTTTCTAATCCATTTAAAAAAGAATGTCTTTTTTCGTTTTTTCTTTTCTGCAACTCTTTAGTTCTAACTTTCCACATGACATATCTAGGATCACAAAATTAAAGATATTTTGGTAAATTTTACATATCTTTATATTAAGACCATAAAATTCAAAAGTCTTGTTTACTTTCTTAAATTTTGTGCAAAGTTAAAACTAGACAATTATATTAAAATGGAGGGAGTAGTAGTTTTCCATTTGTTGTCTTTCATTTTCAATATTTTAATTAATATGGACCCTGAATAGTCAGTCAAATGTTAGGTATAAAATGGGGGAGGATGCATTTTTATTAGTTTCTAATTCCAAAGTTGGTACGTCGTAGTAATTCTTCATTTAGTCTTAACAAACAAGCTATTGAAAATTTTGAATGGCAAATACAAGATAAAATTTCGATCAAGATGACCATTAATTGAAACAAGTCGATTCAGGAATCAGGATAGATGGAAATGGTGAATCATATTTGCTGTCTTTTTTTCTCAAGTGAGGAATGAAGACTTTTTTTGTTGCCCCGCTCAGATGACCCTATGTGGTCCTGAACGAGAATATTTCTATATTTATCCCATAAGGCATCCTGGTCTATTTGTTGGATTCACCGATACTACGGGAAGAGCATCCAAGACGCGCTAAGGCAAATGCATAGAGCTCAAACATAGGCTTAACTCCTTAATGACACCTCTACTGTTTTGTAATGCCTGTTTTAAACTATTTATAATATTATTCCTTTATTACCAAAACAGCAAAAGAAAGAGAAGTCAAATTTGACATGATGTAACTTGTTAAAGTAATATTTGCATAAATAAACATTTACTGTTTTTAAATGCCTGTCTTAAGTTTTTTAAACCTGTATCACATCCTTCAACTAAAATCTATGCAATATGAAGAATGCTTGCTAACGCGGAATGTTTTGTGTTCTGGCCATTCTGGGCTCCCCTGTCAATTTCCACCATCAAGTTGTTTTTGCAGCTTAGTGAATGTGCTTGGTGCCTAATAGCTGATCGCAGCTCAATAGCTCTATCAATCTTCTTTTTTAAATTTAAAGAGGAGAGATTCGCCTGTTAGCATCAATGAAAGAAGCAACTCTAGTCCAAACATTGACATCAAATATGCCACCATATTGGGTTGCTGGTGAGGATACAAGAATAATTCAGCTCAGTTCTTAACTCATAACGAGCAGCAGACAGTCATAGGTCATAAGATATTGATAACCATCATTGGTACACAAAGAGGAAGTATTAGCTGTTCAGAAGCATCATGCAGCGAGCAAAGCAAAATCATTTCAGCTAAAGCTATAATTGTAACATGATTCCATTCCACGGTCTAAGAAACTAGAATTTGGCGCCGTTCAATTCAGTAGACGTTGGAACACAGATAGCACAAGAAACAGTCAACTAATAACTAGAAAACTTCTCTATATAAACTTCATTGCATAGGCAAACAAAAAGAAAATAACGCTACAATTGTCAGTTTTCCTTCAACCAAGAAAGTTGTTGCCCCAGAAAAATTTCCGAAGTCTGCAATGAGATATCTGAATTTCTCTAGCTCTCTCAGCGGACAAAGTAGAGCTTACCCATGACGTGAAGGATTGCGACAAAGGATATGAAGCCAATACTCATCACAAGCACAACATTGGGGGATATCTTGAGTCCGGGGGAATCATCAGTGTAGAATTGGAGCATGGTACCACCTGCTCCTCCTGCACCTCCAGCACCACCACCAGCGGTCTTCCTTCGACGTAGGTTAGCAGCAGCAGCTGCAGCAGTCCCCCTTTGCGGTCCACCTCCACCCAAAGCCATTTCTAGTCACTGTTTCAATGTATTGAATAGAAAATCTTTAGTGGGAAGAATCACAGAAACCTTTAACAAACTAATATATTGCAAGTCCTCAAACACAGAGAACATATAAAAGACAGTAAACAACTAACAATCAAATAATTGCATTTATCGACTAAAGGGAACATCCAGGCATTCCAACAATACATAACAGTATGGAGTTGATAGATCCCTTCTGATATTTATGCATCACAACCTCTAAACTCTAAGAAAGGAACATCAACTATCAGTCAAAAGTTCAATCAACTCAACCATCAAATTCAAATTAGGGCACACAGTTGGAACAACAACAACAACAACAATAATACTTGGACAATAATACTTGGACAACATCAAACATTTTCGAAATAATACAACTTTGAATTGTTCAATTGCTACTGATCTTTAGGAATTGCAAACTATATTAAATATTTTAGTCTTCGGGTCACCAATTTCTCGAACGTCTGGTATTAGAAGTTCTAAAATTGCACAAGTAATATGAGACTGCTAGAACTACTATACATATCTTTTTACTCAGATTACGAGAATCATACTAATAAATTAACTTCAGTAGTGTCCATTGATGTATGTATTTAATAAGCCACATAGTTTGTTTAGAACATGTATTGGTGGTTATACTTTATAAGTTAGTGCAAGAGCTATTAACATATGCAAGCCTTTAGAAGTTGTTGCAGGAGCTATTAACATATGCAAACTCGAGGCAGTATGCCTATAGTGTAATTGCAATCCAATAGGAGGAAACATGGCTCTAGATGTCTGACAGGAAACTCAATTCTTCATTTGTTTATTTTTGTTTGGGTATGGGGTGGGGGATATTCCTATTCTTGCTTCTGTATTGCTATTTTTGTACTTTCCTCTTTGATTGAAGCATTATAATTTGGTGGCATACTCTAGGTGAGCTCAAGTTGGCCCGAGGACCACCGCCAACATACCCGTGTAATCCCACAAGTGGGGTTGGGGAAGGGTAGGATGTCCCACAGGGTTGCAAGAAAATATGACAGCAAAATAGTAAGATACAAAGTAAATGAAGCAATAGACCATAATACACATTGGAGAATAAAAAACTACGCGATTACTAAATACGAATACTAATCAGGAGTAGAGGAGACTAGCCCCCTGCCTCCCATATAAAGTGGGACAACATTGGGCTAGCACTCTGCCCCATACAACAATGTTGCTCTAACCACCACTTTCTAAAACTTACCTTTAAGCGTTGGCGACACAAGGCCCGAACACCACCCTTATAAAAAATATTGAAGCATTATTATTTAATAAAGTCAATCAAACAACACATCCACAAGATCCAAGGGTGTGGCCTACTAGTCAATGAAATGGTTTAAAATCATGAGGTCTCAGGTGACAAGTATCTCGTGGAATTAGTCGAGGTGCAGGCAAGCTGGTCCGGACACCACGGTTATTAAAAAAACACATCCACAAGATAGGTATCGCAAAGATGTAGATGCCACGATGAATGTGTTGTCATACAAGACTAGATAAGATTATAAATGACCACATTCATGAGAAGATTCAAATAGCACACATGGGGACATTCAAGCACAAATCCCCCGAGAACTTGGGCAATGGATAGAAGCATGGAGAAGCACTCTACTGTAGCGAGCGACCGGTTCTTATTGCGTTCATCCAAAATAGTCTTGCTCGCTCTTGAACTCTGCGAGTTCAACCACCACTTCCGGGTCTAAGGTCTACTCGAGCATTGTCAGCCAACTTTGTGACTTTGCTTAGCTTCCAACATTGCAAAAGGAATAACCATTCATTATCTAGATGTCCTCAGAGGAGGGGTCCCACAGACTTTTTTCCAAAAGACAAGAATAAAATGAGAGGACACTTGAGATAGTATGGTCATGGAGAGTCAATGTGAAGGTGTTAAAAGGAAAATAACTTGGAAGAAAATTGTCTCGATGGAACTATAATTTGTTGGGATCATGAATCAACAAAGAAATCTTTACTGGTTCTACCTCCTATTTTTTATAAAGAGAATGAATCTTTTTCTCCTCGAAGGATCAGAAAAAAATGGGTTCGGATAAGTAGACTTACCGGAAGTAGACTATGCAATAAAAACGGTGTATCGTTTATTCATCATTCTCGCCCCTGCTATACTGCACCTTTGGCCTAGAGTTGCTAACTACATTTATAAGACTGTTACAATTCAAATACAAGGCATCCAGTTTTAAGAAAAGTTCTTAACTAGTTGAGAGGAAAACAAAAGTTAGCTAACTTCTAGCTATTCAACCAAGTACTTGTTGAATACCACCAACTACACTAACTAGCCAATGAGTCTTGAAATCTAAGATCAAGAAATATTCAGGTATAAACTAAACTTACATGTAACCCAATTTAGGGAAGGAATAGACTAATCTAATATTTAAATCCACACTTATTACCACCACAAATTTCAGAATCACAGACTCACTAAACGATTTGCAAATCATCACCATAAATTCACATCGCGATTTCGGAAAAAATTTAGAACTTTTTAACACAATTTTGTACAAAACCCTACCCGACCCGAAAGATCAAACGTCAAAGCCATCAGATCATAAAGCATCAATACAATTCAAAAAATTTAGATACTTTAGCTTTCAGATCTCAGAAATGCGAAGGTAATTTGCTCCGTTAAGATCAATTACTACAACTTTCTCCAATTATTAAAACTAAAAAAAAATCGAAATTTTTCACAAGCATGTACAAATCTAATTACATCTGCAGGTATGAACACAAATTCATACAAATTTTTTTTAATGAAATAAAATTAGAAGAGGAGAAAAATACCTAAGAATGCTGCGAATTAGGGGGAAATAGTCTCTTCGATCTGGAAGGAAATTATAATACAGAGGAAGAAAAATGGAAGAGAGATTCTTTGACCTCATTTTTATACGTGGAGGAGGCCACGTAAATATGGCGAATCAAAACATGACACGTAATTCAGCACACCTTTGGCAAAACTCCGATGGGGGAGTAGGGTGTCCACGGTTTGAATTGGTTATTAGTCAAAATATAAACCAAATTAATATAATTAATTTTTAAATTATTAAATCAAATATAATATACATATATCAGTTTAGTTGTTAACAGTTTCGATTCGATTTGATTCAATTATTAATCATGCATGAAAATAAAAGAAACGATTCATTCAAACGTAAAAAGATGACAATAATTATTCCAAAAAGAAAAAAATACATTGTGAGATTATCATATAAAATAATAAAATGACGTACTCTAATACAAGAAATTAAAATTATAAATAAATTTGATGAAAACACATATAAGATAATTAAAATTATCCATAAAAAATAATAAATTATATATATATATAATTATAAAAAATATATATAATTTGTCAGTTCAGTTCGGTTATTTCTTTGATTTTTTGAATAACATTAAAAATATTATCAATTTTTAAAAATATAAAACCAAACCAAACAAAAATGAATTTATTTAATCAGTTTCGTTTGATTTTTGATTCGGATCAATTTTTACCCAAATCGTGAACACCCCTATATGGGAGTATATAAATTATTACAATATAATTCTTGTTGAAAAGGTATATTATTGAATAAATCATTAAAATACTTTTGAATCAAGTTTTTATTTTAAATTCTCCATTGCAAAATAAAGTTGAAATAATAAATGAAACTATAAAACATTTGCAATAATTTTTGTTTTTATGCAAATTACAGTCCGAGATAAAAAAAATAAAAAAATAAATAAAATAGGATAGAATATGATATTCGGAGTAATACTTTTATTCTTGTAGAAAGGGTATTTATAACTTATTAGTATACGTGCTCGCGCAATGCGCGAATAATTTTTTAAAAAAAATAACACATTGTAAAATGTGGAAAGTAAAGTAAAGAACCTAAGGTACTTTTTATTAAACAATATTTTGATACAATAAAACAATATTAGGACTTAATATTTTTGTTCAACAAAATTAATATTTAGGACTCTACAATATTTGCAATATAGAAGAATAACATGTAAATAGTTTGATTTTATCACACATAAAAGAAAAATAAATAATGTGTTGAAATTCACCAACAAATCATTTTCACTATCAACTTACCATTCATCTTGTATACGATTTTAAATAGTTGTAATTGGATCAATCTTTTCACATCAACTTACATAAACTTGTATGCTTTTTCTGCCTTGACTCTTATGCCAGAAACTTAAGCTCAACCAATGAATTCATGTAATCATCAAAGTTTATAAATACGTAATTTTATAAAAATAACTTTATTTAAACTTATTTGAATTATTGGCCTTCCTCAACCAAAGTTGATGTCTATTAGATTATTGCATCACTTCATACTTTCTAAATTATCAACATGCTGCGAAAAAACTTAATTAAAATCTTCAACCAAGGCTAATTTCATACTGCATATGACATACTATAAATTACGTAAAATAAGAAATGATACATTGTTAAATTTGACGCTAAAGGTCAAAGAGGATAAATGAACAAATTATGTACGTTTATTTTCAAAAAATAATATGGGTGAGTGCGCAAACCTTCATAGCCTTATTTCCATTTCAGGTCACAATTAGTTCACTTACTTACCGTATTAATCATACAATCACTATTCACTTATAAGTATCTACACAATGAGTAGATAATACAAAAGAAAATTAATCATCTATTATAGGTAAATTTTTTCATGAAGAATAGATGTGTATTCACCATTTGTACTATTTAAGAATATTTTAAACCTACATAAAGATTTATAAGAATCTTGATACTTCAATTGGAACAAAGATTGGGAATATCCTAAGAGAAAAGGGGGGAAATAGAAAAAAAAAGTAAATGAAAAAAGTAAGTAGAAATGTGTTAACTTTACATAAAACCAAGAGATAAATGCATGCAACATGACTTCTAAATAGAATTATTCAAATACTTCCACCCTGTCATGTTTTTATTGGGAATAATTCCTCCTCCTTTTGATGTATCAATAGACTCTATCATAGATATTACTTCGTCCATTTTTAGCCTCTTGTCAGGGTTGCCGTCTAGGCATTTCTTCATTACATTAATTAGCAAGGAAACTTGGGCAACACCTTCATATTTCTGGCCTTAAATTTTATATGCCACAATCAAATTCGTAGTTAATCCAAAGTGACAAAAGTATATAAACAATAAGAAATCAAGAACTATATATTCTTCTTTGTTTTATCTGTCTGCTTCTTATGTCATTACTTTGTTATTCAAAAAATGCTAGAAAGTTGGAGAGTTAACCTGGCGAACCATAACAAAAGTTACTTTCGAAAAAGATGAGATCAGGATATAGCATATCACAACAATATATCTTCTACACATGTTTTAAAAGTTGTACGTTGCACATAACATTTTCTATTGTATGAATTGCCATTGAAAATAACGTGAACAATATTTGATTCGAACTTCAAAGCAAAAAATTGATTAACTTTTTCTTAAAAAATAAAAAATATAATTTGTGAAATGAAGTTGTTTTGACCATAAATTTCAGTTGAAAAAAAGTTAAATATTAGTGAGCACATGAAACCATTATTTCACTCTAAATAGTACTCTCTATAAACAATATTTCAATATTTCAAATATTGAAATGATCATAAACTAATATTTGATGTTATAATAAAGTATTTCACTTCGATTGATACAGTAAAAGTGATTTACTTATTAATATACATGTCATATAAAAAAATTAAATAACAGTTATTCTGATATTAGAATATTTAAAAAAATTCTTGGTCAAGAATGATAGACTATTTTTATATTTATATAATAATTAAAATATTAAAATGTTACAAACATATTAACTAACATATTCTTTAGTCTCAAGAGCAGTTTAAGTTCATTCAAATACTGTTAGATAAACAGTAACATGAACAAGATTTGTGTACCTGTTAATAACAACAGAAGATCAACTGAATCTGTTGAAGAATTGCTCCAAGCCGACTTTGAATCACTAGGAAACAAAGTTTGATTTCACAAACTAGATGCCCTAATTGTATGTTAAGTTTTTCTCTCTGTGTTCTTGTCAGAAGAAGAGATAAGAACAAAAAGATCGTTCATAGTTCTTTATAGAACATGGGGAGAGGTTACAGAAAAAATCGTTCCCCTTTATCCACGTAGGAAAGTTTTTTTTTTCCTTTAGTGGGAGTTTTTTATTTTAAATAAAATATCCCACATAATAATTTTTTTATTTATTTATCTCTACTAACCGGGTCGGGTCAGCCCACATGAAGCGATCCACGACCCAATTACCAACATCTCCCACTTCGCTCATGATGGGCTAGTACCAAACTAGCACGTGCGAGCAACATACACAATTCATACTGGCAAATAGTTTGTGCGACCTGCGAGCATTAAGAGCTATAATTTTGTAACCTATCGAGGTTGTATAGAAACTCAACAAAGGAATTTAATCACATGCGGAAAGAATTCACTATGAATATAAGTATCACTATTACTCGCAATACCCCAGACATCATTCACTACTTCAGTAGTAACTTATATGATCCCTCATCCTCTAAGGAGGTAAACTCGAGTTCATGTTTAACTTTATATACACAATTAAACTCGAGTGTAATAGCCGGCTTGTGTATATAAGTTAAATTATTCATTTTAATCTTCTTCCCTTTCTACTCGAATCTATCTGTTCCAAATCAACTGCTTTCTTAGACATGCATTGCATTACCGAATCATTCATGGGTTCGTAATATGCTAAAGTAGCAACACCGATCGAAACTTCAAGAAATAGTCAAAGGTCAAAGAGTATTTCAATGAAAAGTTAATATAACTTTTAGGATCTCACACAATGAAGAAGCAGGGATACATTTTTCCATTAACCCATTGGTCACTTAGCACACGTGGTATGAAACACGTGTTACGATGCTCTCACCTTTTATTGGTGCGTGTGTCTCATTCTTTTAGTCATTCAACATCGTACAGATCTTGGTCTAGACATCTCTAGATGCCTTACCCGAGCTTCACTCTTCAATGATCCTCAAATCCATTGTCTTAGAGAAACTCACATCTGGCTTTTCAAAACAAGTCTAACATGGTGGTGGAACTCATTTTTTCACGTTCCTCAACGTAAGAGTTGATTGCTCGTATGAGAGAGCCAATCAGACGACTTGCTCAACACACTTTATTAATAAAACACATTATCACATGCATATGAAATATGAACATAAATTCAAGAGTCTTATATAGATGAGAATATTATAACAACCAAGTCATTTTACAATACAGAAATAATTATCACATTCTACGCAAATCTAGAACCATAACATGTTTCTCAAACATGTCTCTAGCTATTGCCTTTGTAAAAGGGTCAACTACCATTTTTCGCGTAGGAATGTATTGTAAATTTATTTCTCCACTTGCTATTACGTCTCTCACAAAGTTATACTTAATGTCAATGTGCTTGATCTTGCTGTGATACTTAGAATCCTCTGTGTATGCGATAGCCGCTTGACTATCACAACATAAAATCATGGGACCCTTAGAATTCTTTGCAATGTTCAAATGCTCAAAGAATCTCTTTAACCAAACAACTTCTTGTACTGCAGATGCACAAGCCACGAATTCAGATTTCATGGTTGAAAGGGCTGTGCAAGTTTGTTTCTTACTTTTCCATGAAATAACACCACCATTAAGTAAGAAAGCATAATCAAAGGTTGATTTTCTATCATTCCGGTCACATGCCCAATCACTATATGTATAACCTCTCATGAGTATATCAAATTCACTATAACATAGTGAATAATTTGCAGTTCCCTTCAGATATCAGAATATTCTCTTCACTGCTTTCCAATGATCTCTTCCGGAATTAGATTGATACCTGCTAACCAGACCTACGACATAACAAATGCCTGGACGAGTACACATCATAGCGTATATCAAACTTCCGATAACACTAGAATATGGAACTCGAGACATGTCTTTCTTTTCTTTTTCAGTCTTTGAACACAATTCAAGGCTTAAAGTTTCACCTCTTGCTATTGGAGTATCCATAGTCTTGCAACTATTCATTCGAAAGCGTTCCAAAATTTTCTTTATGTATGTTTCTTGAGATAGACTCAAAAACTTCTTGGAACGATCTCTTTAGATTTTAACACCCAATATATAGTCTGCTTCACCCATATCTTTTATATCAAATGACTTTGAAAGCCATGACTTGACAATTTTTACATACTCTAAATTATTTCCGGCTAATAAAATATCATCCACGTAAAGAGAAAGAATTACAAATATTCCATTGGACTTTTTTACATAGATGCAATGGTCTTCATCGATCATGGTGAAATCATATGAAATCACTTCCTTGTGAAATCTCAGGTACCACTATCATGAAGACTGCTTCAGGCCATAAATTGATCTTTTCAATTTGCATACTTTCTTCTCTTGGCCTTTAACAACGAAACCTATAGGTTGTTCCATGTAGATTTCTTCATTTAGTTCTCCATTGAGAAATGCGATCTTCACATTCATTTGATGTAATTCTAGATCCAAACGTGTAACAATAGCCAAAAGTAATCGAACAGAGGTAAACTTTACAACTGGTAAAAAAGTTTCTTCATAATCTATTCCAGCTTCTTGAGTAAAATCTTTTGCCACTAATCGTGCCTTGTGTCTTTCTATTGATCCATCCGATTTGCGTTTAACTTTGAGAATCCATTTATTCCCAATAGCTTTACGCCCAGAAGGAAGGTCAACTAGATCCCAGACTTTATTAGTTTTATGGACTCTAATTCTTCTTTCATCGCTTTCATCCATTCATCTTTTTCAGGACTTGATAAAGCCTCAGTTACATAATTAGGTTCATCCAATTCTGTGGGAGATACAAAGAAAACATAATTCTCAATCTCATAAGATCGTTTATGTACACTTTTTATGGTACTCTTACGTAATTGAAGTTCAGATTCCTCCATAGGACTTTGGAATTCAAAGCTCCCACTTGAACCAGGAACCATTTCTTGATCTATTGGATTATAAAGTGTGTCCGACGACATTATCTGATCATCTGAATTCAATATTTTGTAAAGAGGTTCATTATCCTTTATTTCACCCTTTTTGGGAAAATTATTTTCTTGTCACGACCCAACCTATCGGGCCGTGCGGGCGCCTACTCTAATCACCTAGATAGACGAACCCTTACCACCCAACCAATAGGTAACATGTGAAAATTACGGTAAAACCTTAGTTAAAACATTTTATACATGAGAAATCTCTTGTTACAAACATGTTCAGGAAAGTAAATGACTTAACACTTGCCGAAAACCTTTACAACATTTTAAACCCCTCCCTAGGATCTAGTCTAAACAGGTACAAGAGCTTCTACAAGATGACACATGAGATAAAAGACCCAACTTCCGCCATAGAATCGAAGACAGAAGTTGCTTGAGACCCTCATCGCCGTGAACCTATGAAACATCACCAACCTGCAACCAGACTATACCAAAAAGGTATAGCAAGAGTAGAGTCAGTACAAACACACATACTGGTAGGCATCATCGGTCGACCCGAATCCACTCCTATCATCATATAAGAAAAATAAGAAATACATGACCGAAATTAAATAACTTGGTTTCCACTCCCATGTTCTTTCGCTGCCAACTCCCTCATTCTCAAGGCTTCCAAGTCACACTAATCTTAGACTTCCTAGGCCTTACCTTATCCCCGACTTCCCAAGTCACCTTACCCTTCGCAGATGTCCACATCCATACCTGGACTACCCTTCCTTTACCTAAGTCCACTCTTCTAACTATCCCTCCGACTTAGCCTGGCTAACTGCCCAACTCAACCACTTATACTCATAACATTTCTCACCAGGGTCCAACCCTCCACGGATCTCTAGTAAACCCTCTAATAAAAGTGCAATAGCCAGGACCACAATCCCAGACACTCAGTCTATCCACCACATGCAATCCACCCAGCAATCATTGACACTTTCAATGACAACAACCGAGTTATGTCTAAATCCCTTTCTCATCCCAAAACCCAGACCCTCAAAAGATCCTCTAACCACACCTAAGTGTTCAACAGGCTACCCGGTCTACCCCAAGACCTATCCTTTTGCTTATTACATAATTAATCCTTGACCGTCATTAGTACACTTAATGACAATAACACATGAACTCATAACCTCTTTTACATAGTCCGAACCCACCTGGATCCCCCCTTAACATATCTAGGTGTTAACATGATAACCCGGTCTACACCAAAACCAAACTCATAACATGATGTAACAACCCGGCCTACACCAAGACCAACTCAACAAACATATCAGAATTCCCGGTCACTCAAGGACCACCATTGAACATCACAATTCAATAAAAATAACCCGGTCCACTCACGGAACCAATAACAATCAATGCAATGTAACAGTATCAATGCAATGCAACAGTATCAATGCAATGCTGAAGTAAAATAAACCCGAACCAGGCGTGGTACCCGAGCCAACCAAATAGTAACCTGTACCAGGTCTGGTACCCATGCCAACCAATTAGTAACCTGTACCAGGCATGGTACCCGTGCCAACCAAACAGTAACATATACCAGGCGTAGTACCCATGCCTACCAAATAGTAACCTGTACCAGGCGTGGTACCCGTGCCAACCAAATAGTAACCTATATCAGACGTGATACCCGAGCCAACCAAATCGTAACCTATACCAGGCGTGGTACCCGAGCCAATCGAATATCAATAACCACAGTCAATAGATGAACACACACAACTTATAAGACCCACAAGTAAACACCGTTCAACGCAGACTATAAACAGGAACCTAGACATTCCACACAACTTTCCTAAGCAATGTAAAACATACAATCACTTAGACATGAGTACATGAATATACAACATTCACGGAAAATCATAAGTCATTACCTACCCCATTTTCAGGTAACCGGTGAATCGTTAAATCTCGTCCGAAGACTATTCCCCAGTTCACCCCTTTTTATTATATCATGTAACTAGCGATTTCCCCTTTTTGAGATAAACATACAAACATGCTACACGATTCCCTTCCTAACTTTAGCAAGACCGCCGATAAGCCTCAAGCCGTAAATATTCCTGAAACCTCACCTAGGAGTTTTCTATTCCCATTTCCCGCAAGCTTCCCAAGCACTTTCCCGGTTCCCCAAACCTTCCCGACGTACCAGTCCATCAACCCATCATTTTATCACATCAATATGAATAAATTGAACACATAATAACATTCACAAGACTCGCCATTTTTTACATCCTAGAAACAACACAACCAATCCCGAATCCGCCACACTCCTTACCCGAAGGCCTAAAATATGGATTCTCCATTTCTACTATACAATAAGTATGGAAAGTAAACAGGTCTAACTACTCATGAAAACCTAGCCTACCTGGATGCCAACAACTGATTTGATGTGTTTCTCACTCCGTGAAGGCATTCCTGGCGGTCCTGCAATCCCGAATCCGTAGTTTCACATCACTTTTATCGGAATTCCTCCTCCCCATGGCTCCCAAGCCTTGGAGCAACCTAGGAGAGTTTTTGGAATAGCTCTCGTTTGTTTTTGGGGCTGAAGGGAAAATAATAAAATTAAAAACCCATTTCTGGGTTTTCTGGTCCCCTATTGCGGTCCCGCTATAGCGGCCTTAAGCGGTGTTGATCGCCTTGACCACCGCTATAGTGGTCTTTTCCACCGCTATAGCGGAGGGCGCTACCGCGGATGGTTGCACTCGTCACGGACAGAATGTCCGGAAATCTATAAAATTTGCCCATTTTACAATGCACTTGTTTCCCCTGATGATCCGAAATAACCCTTTCACGTCAATCGCAATTTTGGGAGTTCTAGTTACCCGAATTCGATTCTGAAAAGCCCCCGGACTCCTTTTTGTCTTGGCTATGTGGAAAACTATTTCAAAACACGACACCTAACCCAATCCTTACCCGGATTGTCCTAGACCATACCATACTCCAAAATCGACCGAGACTAGCCTAGCCCAGAATTTTCAACTCTCAAACCCGGAAGTTTTCTAACCCAAAATTTGGCACGAATAGTTTTCCCGTAACGACGAACCCAGTAGTTACATTTCTAAAAATTTGACATCTCGTGATTCAATTTCAGTAGTTCTTCCGTCCTCTAATTCACCAATAAACACATACTCTTTGGAGTATTTTGAGTATCTTATAAAGATACATTTCTTTCCTTTTGGACTCAATTTATCAAACTCACCAAAACGATCTTTTACATATGCAGCACAACCCCAAGGTAGTAGATCATTAAGGTTTGGTTTATGACCAGTCCATATAGTTCTTAAGGAGTGGAAGGTACTGATTTAGAAGGCACTTTATTCAATATGTAGGTTGCAGTCAATAATGCGTCTCCCCAAAAAGAGATAGGTAAATTTGCCTGTGCCATCATGGACCTTGTCATGTCCAATAATGTTATATTCCTTCTTTCAGCTACACCATTCTGTTGAGGTGTATAAGAAACAGTCAACTGTCTAGTAATGCCCTTTTCAGTACATAATTCTTCAAACTGTTTTGACAAATATTCACGGCCTCTGTCGGTTCTTAAAGTCTTTATACTTTTATCTAATTGATTCTCAACTTCACTCATATATCTTTTAAAGAATTCAAGTGCTTCAGATTTGTGAGAAATCAAATAGACATAGCCAAAGCGCGTGAAATCGTCAATAAATGTAATGAAATATACAGCACCAAACCTTGCCCTCACATTCATTGGACCACAGATATCAGAATGGATTAATTGCAGTGGGGACTCAGCTCTTTTAGCCTTCCCAAAAGGTTTACGTGTAATCTTTCCAACAAGACAATTTTTACATGTTGGCATATCAATTTTAGAAAAAAAACCTAAATGCCCTTCCTTTGCCAACCTGTTCATAGGTCTTGCCCTATGTGACCCAATCTCGCATGCCATGTAAAACATCTACATCATTATTACTAGAATAACATGTCATTACACAACGATCAACATAGTAGTTATAAGTTGAAGGATTACAGTCTAACACGATAAAACGATCATAACCATGTCCAAAACCATATAAAACATTGTCTAGAGTAATTCTAAAACCATTGCGATAAAAAAATAAATCGAAACCAACATCTAGAAGAACAAACACAGATACTAAATTTCATCGAATCTCTGGAGCATATAGAATGTCATGCAACATAAAAGATCGGCCACCACGCAAGTCCACTTTGCAAGTGCTTATCCCTTTGACTTCAAGTCTTGCATTATTTCCTACATATATCCACCTTGATTCAGATGAAACTCGACGAAACTCCACAAACGCTTCTCGATCACGACTCACATGGTCGGTGGCTCCTGAGTCTACAATCCACATAGGATAAGATTCAGTTAGTAAAGCAGTGCTAGAAATATATGTAGCACTTAGAGATGCGTTTAGAAATGCTACCTTCTTTGGCTCAGTGCAATCACGAGCAAAATGCCCTGGAACATGGCAGTTGTAGCACTTCATCTTGTTTTTGTCTTTCTTCTTGAAGAACCGTTTTCCCTTCTTAGGATTCGGCTTGTTCCTTTTCTTAGAGGGTCCTTCTCCGATCTCCTTACCTTTCTCGTTCTTTTTTCAATTTTTCTTGCGCTTGAAGCCTGAAGATTTCACACCACTTGATTCTGCCACAAAGGCATTAAAATCAGCTCTAGCAACACCAAGTCGCTCATCTTCAAGTTCAACATGACGGGCAACATCAGAAAAAGTTTTGATGCTGTCATTGTGGATTAGGTTAACCTTCAAATGTTCTCAATTGTTGGGAAGAGATCGGATCACTGCCTGAACCTGTTGCTCATCAGAGAGAATATGACCAGCACTTTTTAGTTGAGCAATCATATTTGACATCACCCTAAGGTGTTGTTTGATATTCTAATCATGACGCTTCTTATAAGTATCAAACTTGATAGTGAGTTGTCTAAGGCGGGTCACAGACGTACCCCCATATGTTCCTCGCAAGTGTGCCCACATGGCATGAGCAGTAGGAAATTCCTCACATTCATGTATCAGTTCATTAACTACAGAACTTACAATAATTCCACGTGCAGTGGAATCTGCCCTTTTTCAAGCTTTGTAAGCTTCGAGATCTCTTATGTGTTGTGCAGTGTTACCCTCTTCTGGTTGATTTAGAACATGGTTTATGGCTTCAAGAGCGTTCTGCTCATCTAGGACATACCATATTTTACGACTCCAGATATCGGAATTATCACCGTTAAGTTTTTCACCTTTGTTTAAGTCAGCAATTATGCTTTTTGATGCCATTCTGTTAATAAGAGATAATTTAAGCAAGATTTACTCATTAATATTAACTTTAATCATTTAAGCATGAGATATTCATATACTTCACTCAAACAAATCAATTTTCATAATGACTTCATATTTAGTGTAGAATCGAAATGGTTACTAAGTATCCGATCATCATCTACAGTTAAATATTTAATCAAAAATGAAAATTATTTCTTAGTGAGTATATTAAAAATGACTTTCTATTAAGTCTCAATCCATTTAAATAAAATAACTTGGATTTAAAATAAGAAAGTCAAACTACATAATTCATATCTTGAAAAACAAATTAACAATAACAAATTACAAGTCATTTAAAGATTAAAATTCGTCCACATGACTTCAAGACAACGAATATACACCCTAAAAGGCTGACTAGGCCCAAACTTCGTGATAAATGTCATTTAGTCTACCACTCCAAGGCTCACGGAGAGCGTCTTTTAGATAAGCTAAAGCATGCCAATCTGTGATTTCGACATAATCAGCCAGTTCAGCCCATTTCAATTCAAAAAATTGAATAAAATCACGGGCTGAAACATTAGAGGCCATGTCTGAAATAGGAACTAGGAAACAATTAGAATGGTTGTACCATTCAATGTGACAACATATGTCACTATTACTTGTAGAAGACAAAATCTGTTTAAGGAACATAAGGACTAAACAAGATTGTCGAGACTTAAAAAAAAATATTAGTCATAAACTTCAAAAAAATCATCTCACTCGTTTTAAATCCGTTTTTCATGCATAATATATCTACGGAAAGCTAATAACGAGTAGATTATGAAAATATTGATATCATGCCAAAAAAACCAAATCTGTAATTTCTAGATTTCATATTACAGCAGCAGTTTTTTTTCTTCATAAAACTGTCAAAAATTTCAGCCTAAACTTCAAAAATTCATATCTCACTCGATTTCAATCCGATTAACATGCATAGTATATCAACGGAAAGCCCTAAACGAGTATATTATGATAATATAAGATTCATGCCAAAAATTCGAACGACTAATTTCCAAAATCTGAATTACAGAACACAGTTTTTGTAAAACTGTTAAAATTTCAGTATAACTTTTAAAATATCAGATCTCACTCGTTTTTAATTCGATTTTTATGCACAATATATTAACGAAAAGCCTTAAACGAAAAGATTATGATGATATAAGATTTATGCCAAAAATTTGATCGAGTAATTCCCAAAATTTAAATTACAGAACGCAGTTTTTGTAAAATTGTCAAAATTTCAGCATAACTTTTAAAATATCATATCTCACTCGTTTTTAATCCAATTTTTATGCATAATATATTAACGGAAAGCTCTAAACGAGTAGATTATGATGATATAAGATTCATACCAAAAATTCGAACGAGTAATTCCCAAAATTTAAATTACAGAACGCAGTTTTTGTAAAACTGTCAAAATTTCAACATAACTTTTAAAAATATCATATCTCACTCATTTTTAATTTGATTTTATGCATAATATATCAACGGAAAGCCCTGAACGAGTAGATTATGAAAAAATAAGTTTCATGCCAAAAATCTGGACAAGAAATTTCCAGAAACACACGTACAACAACAGTTCTTATAAAAAATTCAGCCAAAATTTTAAAAATCAAAGGGAACTATATTAATCCTAAATGATCTCTATTCTACAGAATCATAAAGTTAATATAGAAACCCATTTTGATTTGCAATTCTCGTGCAACAGAAAACTATGTATATACATACTTTTTTTTTCCAGAAGGAAGATCGGTACTAGGATTCATATAACCCTTGCTCTGATGCCATTGTTAGATAAACAGTAACAGGAACAAGATTTGTGTACCTGTTAACAACAACGAAAGATCAACTGAATCTATTGAAGAATTGCTCCAAGCCGACTTTGAATCACTAGGAAACAAAGTTTGATTTCACAAACTAGATGCCCTAATTGTATGTTAAGTTTTTCTCTCTGTGTTCTTGTCAGAAGAAGAGATAAGAAGAAAAAGATCGTTCACAGTTCTTTATAGAAACATGGGGAGAGGTTACAGAAAAAATCGTTCCCCTTTATCCACGTAGGGAAGTTTTTTTTCTTTAGTGAGAGTTTTTCATTTTAAATAAAATATCCCACATAATAATCTTTTTATTTATTTATCTTTACTAACCGGGTCGGATCAGCCCACATGAAGCGATCCACGACCCAATTACCAACAAATACATAATACAAAGAATGCACATAACTACTAAAATAATTTAAATCTTAATATGAAGGTATAACGTCGATGAACACTTAATTCATGTAGTAAAATTTAGTAGGTAAATTATTATGAAAAATATGTAAATCTTTTCAAAGACTCAGCCTTTACCTCAAGTCCCTTTGTTTTTTTCCATACATTACCACATTACTACATTATATTTGTGTTTTGTGAATAAAAAATATTAGTATAAATATGCTTAGCATATATATAATTTTTGTGAAAAAAAATTATGATAAACAAAGAAGCATATGATGAAACCTTTCAATAATGAGATTGTTGATGAAATTTATAGTTATTATCTCCGCTAGGCATATCAAAAAATGTTTTGACAAATTATTTCAAACTAATATCTAAAAAATAGAGGACAAAATGCACGATAATGTTAATGGGTTTCAATCAATGTCAAAATCTTCAGATTTGATAAGCATGACCATCCCTTACGTCTAATGTAATTTTTTGTCCTAATAAAAATATACTCAATTATTTTAATGGTACCTGAAACATAAAAAATATACAGAAAATGAAATCTTTTCTCTCTATTGTTTTTACCTCTTTCTGTGCTTATGCCCCATATGTTATGTGTGAGAACGTAATTATATTTGTGTGTGTATTTTTGTGCAAGTGAAAGTTTTAAGTTGTAACTGTCTGATCATGGCGTAACTGTGAGAAACATGCATAATGGAAAAGTTAGGGAGACGTGGGCTTTGGTGTTGCTTTTGGTAATTTTTTTTTTATTCTATCCTTTATATTTTTTTGATGTTTTGGCTTTAAGATTAAGTGTTTAACGTTTTTACTAACCCAAACACTATAAAAAAGATTAAAAGCTATTTTGACTTAAAAAACACTTAAAATAAATCAATCCTAACGGGCTCTAAGTCTAGAAGAGATTTGCGTACCAAGGATACTGGATAACAAAAGCCAAACATAATCAACTCGATAAATTCATAGAGATATCGTAATCTAATCATCATTTATATTTTATGATGTTTGGTCCTGAGAATGATTTAAGGATTCCTATCGTTGAACCATCTTATTCTCATTTAAGGGTGATTGAAACTTTACCAATATGTAAAACTGTTAGTGAGTGGCAGCGGGATTTTACCTTTTATTTCCAGGCCTGTTCGGACATACGGTTCCTGCGAAAGATCAAGTTGGTGAGCCGTGTGATGAAAGACCTTTCCGCACAGTTCGGAGTTCCTTCAAGCGAAGTTATATTAACACTCTTTATCCGTGTCGATGTATTTGGTGCTAAAAGGATCCAAAAATAACCATGATTAGAGTAATTCTAAGAAAATTATCAAGCTACCCAAAAAAATATATAGCAAGAAAGAAATAAAATTGACAATATTAAGAAAATGAAACGGGAGAAAAAGAATTGATACATACCAAAGTAGGCCAAAAATATTCTGATTCTACAGATGTGTTTTCAGACAATAAAAATAAAAAAGAATTGAAACTGAAAGGGAAAAGGAATTGAGAATACCTCTTATTGTAAAATTGAAAGCTGAATAACTTGTACTTCTACATATTTGTTGAATCGATTGTTGAAACAAACAATAACTCACAAAGCAAAACAACTCAGATATGAAAGTACAATAGAAATTAAGAAATCGGGCAAGTACCAAAACATGAAATTGAAAAAAATATGAAACTTTTGAAAGGGGAAACATGAAAAATTACGGTGGTGCTAGTAACCGGGATGATAAGAAATTGCTGCATCAATGGTTGTTGCTATTGTTTCACTTGATTCCTAACATAGAATATAGATTATATGTTACATATTATATATAAATAAGATGTATAAATTCTCATGTAGATAAAAACTCAAATTAAATTAGATAGATAACCATTAGTATGATTAAAAAAACTATTAGATTTGAATTTTTTAAAAAAACTTTAAAAAATTAAAATAACTATTAAAAAATATAAGAAATAAAATAAATATAAAAATTTTAAAAATTAAAATAACTAAAAAACTGTGAGAAAAAAATTAACTATCAAAGTTTGAATTTTTAAAAAATCAATATAAATATTTAATTATTTAAAATTAAAATTGAACACAATAACTAATAACTAACTAAAACCTAACTTTAACTAATTTGTCTTAAAACTAACACATGACGTCATCATAGAGTGCCACTTGGCAAATTTTTAGGCAAGACTTTCTTGCTTTTAAGTATATATAGATTTGTATAATTATATACAGTCAAACCTCTCTATAACAGTCCCTCGTTATAACGACATTTCATTATAACAGCGTGATAAGGTATCAAGAGGTATTTCCAGATATATTACTCAAAAGAACCAGCACAATACGCCTAATCGATTAAAATTGAAAAAATTATGTTCCCATTGTTACAAACATACGATTCATGGGGAGATAAAGAAATAGAGCGAACCAAGTACCTGTGTTTTTTTCAAAATTATTTTTTCATATTATATTTTTACTTCTCTATAACAACATTCTACATATAATAACTATGACATTCACTATAACAATACACTCTTTCTGAAATTACCCCTCTATAACAATCATACTCAAATATTTTGTAAGAAATATATTATTAGAAGATGAATACGATGAAGAGCCTCAATCTATTGCTACTTGGAGTGAAATTGAAGAGTAAATTGTTAAGCTCTTCAACAGTCTTCAGGGGAAAGCTATTGAATACCATTTTGCTGAAAGTTTGGACAAATTTTCATCAATTCAAGCGATATATCGTCACTAAGAAACTACGAAACAACCTACAACTATAGAATTTTTACCTCAAATTTGATATATTGAAATTTTAATTAATTTTAAATGCATATGTTCCTTAGATTTTAATTCTTTGTCGGTACGGTACAATTAGTTATGAATTTATTAATAATGTATTAGTCTTTTTATTTTTTAATTAATGAAATATGAAAATCAAATTTTAAATTTAACAATTAATTTATCTTCGCTTATAACATAAAAGTTACAAAAAAATGTACTTTTGCATATTTTTGTTTATAACAGCTAAATGAGATTGAAACGTTAAATGACACTATACATATATAACACCACTTTACTATAGTATTCATAAGACTTTCAGACAAATGATGCCACTATAAAGAGATTTGATCGACTGTACTTCGGTATGATATTTTACTTACGAATATCGAATATCGTAATGAATACCAAAAAAATTTAAAATACATATCATATACTATACTAAATATCATAATATCAAAATTATAATATTAATTTTTTTAATTCAAATATGATAATTTGATATCTATCGTACCATACTCACTCCTACTTATGATAATGACCTATTCTATATCTTAGAATGTATATGGGGATTAGAACCGTATGTCTGCATTGGAATTAAAATATGATTAGGACTCTTAGTTAATCTTACTATGTATATATGAAACACAAGGAAAACAGAGAATAGTTCTCCTGATTTATTTCGTGTAAACTTTCTTTAAGGTATTAGATACAGGACAATTTTCAAACAATTTAAAGTTTTAATCTGGAAAAAAATTAGTCATAAATAAAATAAATTATTTTTTTATTTTTGTATTATCTTACCGTTTGAACACCAACAACCATAGTCATAGAAAAAGAATCTAATACAAAAGTGTAATTTTAGTAGGTCAATTAATTTTAAAATCATTGTTATTAAAAATAAAAAATTTATCATAAATAATATAGATCAAGTTTTTATTTACATTCCATATTGTCATTTGACCATAACACAATTCATAGTAAGAGAATCTAATGCAAGATTACAATCTTGGAAAGTCAAGTAATCAATGTTTAAAATTTTCCTATAAATAATGTTGAAATCAACTTATTTCTTCACCTCATTTTTCACTTCTCTTCTTTAACCATACTTTAATTTCTCTAAATGTTCTTCTTTAATTCTTTTTCAAAGTTATGGCTAATAATGCTTTTCCAAATAATATTAATGATGATCCTGGCTGTACAATTTCTTTAGAAAAAGTTGTTGATAATGCTGGAAGGTTTATTACCAAACTTTTTTGCAAGCATTTTTTTTATAAAGATATGTAACATATATCTGAAATATTTGCAGTAAATGTTACATACCAGTGTAAAAAAATGTCTGCAAAGAAGTTTGGTAATGGATCTTCCAGCATTATCAACTACTTTTTCTAAATAAATTGTGCAATCAGGAGCATTGTCAATATCATTTAGAAAAATATTATTAGTTATAGCTTTGAAAAAAATTAAAGTAATAGTAGCTACCTAGATCTTTTTTTACTTACCATAAAAAATTATTTATTCGATTTATATGATTTTTCTCTTGAATGTTTATTTGGATCTTTTAATTAATTAATTAATTCAGATTTTTTACTTTCTTCAAAATCATTGGAAGAGAAAGAGAAAGAGAAAACATGTATCATGATGAATTATGTATTAGTTAGTTAGATTTTTTCTCTTTGATCTTTTAGATAAAAACCTTTGAGTAAGTTGATTAAAAAAATAAAATAAAAAGGATGAAAAACTCAGGTAGAAACAACAAAAAATAATACAAAAAATCTTGTATTTTTTTGTACCATTTCAGTTAAAAGTTTGAACTTCATATGATTAGTTCCATTTGTTTGACGCGCATTAAAATCTAACCTATCTCATTATACAAAACACTTTTTTTCTTTTTAAACATGGAATAAGTTTGTTCGAATCAGTACTTCAGTCCATAGAACCTAAATTATTTTTTGTTTATTATGCAGATTGTATAGGTTCTGAGTTTAACGCTTGGAGTAGAATAATTTGTCCGAACTACGAAGTTAGCAAACAAGAAGAGAATTGGATGCGATTTGCAAACTTTGAAGATAAAGATGATGAAGAGAACAACGATATTATGACGAATATGTATTATCGTGCATTTTTACCTCATTTGTTATTTAATTATAGTATAGCATATTCATTTAATGTACAAATTAGGGAAGGATAAATTATTACTGTATTAATATAATCTCTAGTGTAAATATCAGGTGCAAATCAGTGAGTGTCTACATTCAATTTAGAAATTTTATTAGCAGAGATTCTATCTTTATTGTAATGATCTTTTTGGTTAAATGTAAATTTGTATTCAACTAGTAAATCATTATGTACAAACTAACATTTGGACTTTGCTAGAATCTTAAGAAAAAATCAATAGCAGACTATTGTGTCTAGCCTGGATTGACAAGGACCAGACTTACACTCTACGAAAAAAATTTAGTCTATGAAGGCATTGCGCCCATTTACAATTTTTCTGCCTGACTATATGCATTTGCAAGATAATATCTCGAAGAATAAGCTTGCAATCTTTCTTTTTTGAGTTGAATCTAGGATTGTTCCTCTCAATTCAAATTTGGTAAACAACTGCTGCAAACATGAAGCCCAAGACAACATTTAATGATCTCTACCTTTGCATTTTTTTGGTCATCCACTGTATCTCGTAAGGCCAAGTTGCATGTTGTCTTTAAAGCCCCAACAAATGTAATAAACTTTGCCATATCTGTTTGGAGTAGTCACAAGCAAAGAAGATATGCTCATGTGTCTCCATTATTGACTTCTCACAAAGAACACAATCTTTGTCAACTATGATGCCCTATTTACTTAACCTCACTACTGTAGCCAACCACTCATATAACACAAGCTACAAAATAAATTGGTGCCTAAGCAATGCACTTGGTAGCATCCCCAAAGGTTTTTATGTAACATTTATGCACTTCAGGTCTCATTCTTTCATACACTATCTTAATACTATATCAACCCTACTTACTTAAAGCCTGTAAAAACTCGTAAACAGTGGTATCTGAAGAGGGGATTCATGTTCTTGCATCAATGATCTTCTTGGCAATCCAGCTTGCCTTTGTTAGTGTCTCAATCGCATCTAATGAGCTCTTTATTATATAGTAACTGTGTACCCAAATGACCCATTACCTATCCTTTTTCGTAGCTATAGCCCATAGCAGCTTGCTTAAGGCTGCTTTATTTCAAATATGAAAGTCTATGATATTAAGCCCCCTTGCAGTCTTAGGTTTACACAATGTTTTTCAAGAGATCAAAGCTTTTCTAGATTGTTCCTTGGGGCCATTCCAGAGAAAACTCCTGCAAAAATGCTAGTAATCAGAGAGTGCACCTTCTTTAGTAACAAAAATATCTCTATGCCCAATAAATATGCATTTTAAACAACACACTTTGATGAGCTGCAATCTGCCTTCATATGATAAAAAACTAGATAGCCAACACTTAATTCTAACAACAATCCTCTCCACTAGTGGCATACATTGCATTATGGTCAATTTCCTAGAATAAATTGGTTACCCCCCCCCCCCCGGTACTTGAAGGGTAACTCTTCAATAGTGAAGTGAAATTCATCAGGCAAAACAACTTTAAGATCTAAAGTTACATCACCAAGATACACACAACCCTTCTCCATATCTGCCTTTAGGCTTGAGACATCTGAGAAATGCACAAAACATTTCATTATCAATTGAATGGATACTTTAGTAGCTCTACAATATAATAATAAATCATCTGCAAAGAAAATATGTAGTAGCTCCAGCTTCTCACATCTGGGATGAAACTTAAAATCAGGTTGGTTTTTCAAACTCTTGAGTGTCCTATTCAGATATTTCATAGCCAACACAAAGAGGTAAGGAGACATAGGGTTTCCTTGACTCAATCCTTTCTTGACTTGAAATCTGTTAGCGAGTCCTCTATTAATCAGCAAAGCATAGTTAACTGTTGTTACACTACTCATAATCAGTTCCACTAACTGGCTAGGCCTTTCTTGTTACACTACCTTAATGATGCACCTAGGAGAAACATCCTTTTGTTGATAACCCTTCACCAATTCATGAGCCACAATGACATTGTCTAAAATGTTCCCTCTTTCAATAAATGTAGGCTGAGATGGGAAAACAATGAAATCAACTACTAATTTCAACTTGGTAGTGATTATTTTGGCAATTAGCTTGTACAAGGTAGCGCAACATGCAATAGGTCAAAAATCCTTGACATGAGTAGGAGAATATACCTTGGGCACCAAGGTAACAGTGGTGGCATTCACAACTTTCAAGAGTTTCCCATTCTAAAAAAATTGTAGTATTGCTGCTAGGGCTGGGCATTCGGTTTAATTTTTTAAATTTTAGTTCGGTTTTTTCGATTTTCGATTATGGGAAAAGAGGTACCAAAAATCGAATTGAATTTAATTTGGTTCGGTTTGATTTTTCTGAATTCGGTTCGGTTCGATTTTGATTTATCAAATTTGATTATTTTGGTTTTGGTGGGAAGACGAAAAAGGATGATTACTCGATGATTTTTTTTTGTCGTCAATTAAGATCAGATTCATTGACTCAAGAATGATTAATATAGAACATGGCAACTATATTAGACATTGTTGGCCGATCTGTTGGAATTTCTTGAACACAAAGAAGAACAATTAAAATAGACCTTGTTACTTTGTTACTATCGCAGGTTTCCCTTATTGATGGATTAATCAACTCCAATATTCTTCCTTTGCTCATAAGCAACAACTAAAGCAGCAGGCTGTCACTGCCGCTCGCCGCTGCCGTTCGTTGAGTTGACTGGAGTGTTGGACTGTTGTGAGTTGTCTGTTGGTGTTGAGAGAAATGAGAGAAGTGAGAAGAGAATAGAATTTGAGATTGACCGCTTTAGTTTAGGTTAGGAGTTTAGGTTATTTAGTTTGCGCTTGGATAGTTGGATAGTGATTTGGGCTTAGTTAGAACTTAGAAGTTAGAATTAGATTAGGGTCCAAACTCCAAATATATATAATATAATTTTCAGAAAATAATATACTTATTATATTTTGGTTTTTTGGTTAAACCAAATTACTGAAAGTGCAAAATCGAAAACCGAACTGAATACCGAATTATTAAAAATAAATAGATCGAAATCGAACCAAAAAACCGAAAACTGAAACCAAAAAACCGAATTAGTTCTATTCGGTTTTTCAGTTTTTCTATATTTATGCCCACGCCTAATTGCTGCTATAATTTCATCACCAACAACGTCCTAATGATCTTTGAAGTATTCTGCAGGGAACTCATCCCTGCTCGGGGTCTTGTCATTTGGTAGGTCCTGTAAAGCTTTTAGGATATCCTTTTAGTAACTTTCTACATCAGGTCTTGTTGATGTTGTTATAAGCTTAAGCAAGGACCTCTTCTAGCTACCCCAATATCAATACAAGGAAGTGTAGGAGTTGCTTCAACTTGCAACCTCCTAAAAAAGATATGAACTCCTGCTGTATAAGGTTAGGCTCTGTCAATTTCACCCGTTGCTCAGTGTATATGTTGGAGATCTTGTTCTTTGCTTGCTAGCTTTTAAGTGTGCATAAAAGAAATTGGAGTTTGAATCTCCAACTGCAATCCATATAGCCATGGACTTCTACCTCAACACACCTTTATTAATGGTTTTTCATTTCTGTGACTGAAATAGTAGTGCCTTCTTTTCATCAATCAACTTAGTGTTCACATGATCTATATTCAGTTTGTCTTGCACAATATTTACCTTATAGTGGAAATTATAGTTTTCAGTGAAGATAATTCTCTATTCAACCCTTTAACTCTTCCCTCTAATGCTTTGAGCTTGCTCTACACCACAAACATACAACACCTCTCCACTCTCTGCCTCCATACAATATCAACTTCTTTCTGAGATCTTTCCTGCTTGAGTAGTACATTGAGAGCCTAAATGGTTTCCTCACTGCTGTGGTATTCACTTCAATAGTAATCAAAATTGGGGAATGTTAGAGCACCCTGAAAGCATGAAAATCAGGTTCAATGAAGCCATAAGTAGTTAATCATCTATCATTATCAGGAGCCCAGTCTATAGTACTGTAAACTCTATTTGCTGCACTTCTTTTGTTACACCATATATACTTGCATCATTTTTTTGTCAATAGCCCTAACCTTAAATCTTCAACACAAGTATGAAAGTCTTTAATGTCATTCAGCTGAACTAGTGTACCATGTATCCTGTAATCCACATACAACATAATGTTAAAGTCTTCAAGGATTAACCAAGGGCCAACTAGTGTCTGCTCAACCCTCTTCAACTTATCCCATAGCCTTTGCCTATCTGCTATGGTATATAGACCATACACAAATGTGATCACACACTCAAACTGTGAGTTTCTATCTTCTACCTGGTAATGGATCAGTTGTGCAATGATGAATAATGCTGCAACGTGCACCTGCATTGGTTTCCAGCACAACCATAATCGACCATTAGGAGCATGAGCATAATTTTCGATAAACTCTCATTCTTTTTCCATCTTTATTTGAACTTTTTGTGCTTTATTCTTCTTCACTCTAGTTTCCACAATACCTATAACATTCACCTTATTCTTAAACAAAAAAGAGCATAGTTCTTTATGTTTATAGGAACAATTTAGCCCCTTTATATTCCATGATGCAACTATCATGAGGGTGGTACAATAACTTCCTGAGGCGTGAACCTTTTGTAATCTCTTTAGACTTCCCTTCTTCCAATATCTCTGAAGATGTAGAAGCTGGTGTACCACTAAGCTCCCCGTGTCCCAGTAATCTAAAGAGAAGCTATAACATTATGTGATACTAGGATGACATAATATAAATTATTCAACCCCTTTGTTGTAACCTTCTCTGAGGCCAGTTTCTTACCCTTATCCACTTTTCTATGTTGTTCTTCCCCAGGATTGGACCTTTATTCTAGCTTCTCTTTGCACTTCTTTTTCTCTTTGGTTTAGGGATTGATTGATGTAGCTCAGTCTTTGGTTTACACTCCTAAATATAATGCCCAAACCTACAACATTTCACACATATCGTTGGCATCCATTCATACTCCACTGGCTATTTCATCTCCATAAACATTGAGATATATCAATCTCAATGAACATACGAGCATATGAGATTCTTTCATGCTGTGTTGTTAGCTTATTTGTGCAAATAGGCTTCCCTAAGAAGCTCCCAATATAACCTAGATTCTTCTCAGTCCATTATTAAAGAGGCAAATCTGAAAGCTGGACCATAAGAGTATGACACGCATTGACTCCTTCTTGATTTTAATATCTAGTACTCAATCAGTGAGTATCATGGGATGGTTATGAAATGTGTAAGGGACATTTTCCATTATCTCCATATTATCATCTATTAAGTTGAACTTGAAGATAAAGTATTTAAAATAATGTAAAAACACACGCGGTATTTTTACTGAGTTCCGAACCCCATAGACAAAGTTTAGCATTTCCTTGAATGATGGGTTACCCCCTATTACATACTCAATTAGAGAACTCTCCCACTTATGATGTTGTTTTTCAATCTCCTTAGAGTTTTCACAATTTTTACACCATCTTTCATCTCTGGGGAGTAGAATTTGTGCTTCATACCTTGGTGTAGCGATCAATTACCACTAACTATATCAACTAGAGTTGGGGAAGAAGTAGCTCCCCTAACAGAAAACTAAACTTTCTGATCACCTTAGCAATCTCCACCTCCACTTCTGGTGGTCTCATAATAAGAGTCAACTCCTTGGGGATTGTATCATTGCCGGAGTATGGCTTAAGATTGACGGTTGTATACCCCTATTTGTATTTCCCTGATTTGAAATAAAATAAGCCAATTGAACTGGTTCTAAGCAATGTGGGATGCCACTCTCTTGGGTAATCACTCGATCCTCAGCATCATGGGTGATCAGAGTTAATGGTTTAAATGGAGGGGGTTGTTGTCGGCGAGCCATCACGAAAAGCACAAGTTAGCAAACTTGCTTAACTTGCACCTCCATAGCTTTTCTTTTAACGTGTGTCCCTCTCAAACTCTTGTTAGGAATCCCAATTCCATAGATTATTGTTCTGTTCTTCAATTTTATTTTAAATGACACTAATTAGTTTTTCCCTTGTTTATTAATTCTAAGAAAAAAGTGTATTTAAAATTTTTATTAGCCATTAACGCCTAAAGAGGAGATGCACCTTCTTTATGCAATGATTAAAGTTAGCATGGTACGGTATTGTATACATAAAGAACCAATATTTCAATAATTTTGAATTAAAATCTTTTCGCATTTAAATTTAAATTATAATTATAAAAATAATAGGCCATCATATTAAATTATTAATAGGTACTCAAAACCTACCCCTCCCCCAAGCCCACATCCTTAAGACACCTGTGTAAGCTCAGTCATGGTCCAAGCCCTTAAGGGAGTCCCAACACAGTCCATTATCCTAGAGTCCTGGTGTAACTTTGCCCGATTTGATTTGATAGTCATATTTTCTAAAAGCTACTTACGTATTGAATACATAAAATAGTAAAATTTTTATGTTATGTAATTTAATTTGGCATGGAGTTTGAAAAATACGAGAAGATTTACTACTCACTTCATTTCAATTTATGTGAACTTTGTAATGTACCAAAACTACCCTTAAAATAAATAAATTATTAAATAGAATACTACCATTTTGTGAACTTTTTGCCAATTTTTTTTTTTGCTTAAATGGCCACATAGGCCAACTTGTTTTAAGATCAAAATAAAGGAATAAATGTTGGCCCAAGTCGGTGACAACCCAACCCAATCAAAAAAGGGAACTAAAACAAAAGCTAAGACAAGCAAGGACAAACAAGAAAATCTAAAAAACAAAGGAAAAGGAAACATTTAGAGCTAAACAGAAAACCCTGGTGTTCTTTATCTTCTCTGATCAGGAATTCTCAACAGTGGGTAAAGAAGTTCCGGCCAGTTAACACCGGTGTAACGCTCGATTGAGTAGATGAGTTTGAGCTTATATTTCCTCTTCCTATCCATAATAAAGACCCTTTCTTGATTAAAATTTGGTAATTTACGATTGCAGAGCTTGGTTGATATCCAACTAGGCATCCCCAATGGTCTCACCATATGCCATGGATGACACAATCTAAAAGAAGTGTTCTTCGATCTCTGATTTTGATAGCATCTTATCTCAAAACTAGTAGGGGTAGATATTCTAAGATTTTAGGGAAATGCGAGTTAGAAATTATAGCATGATATTATAACCTCTGTTTACTCTCTCCCAATGTGGATGAATTTTCTCAGGATATCGATACTACACTTTGAAAAGAAATAAATAAGTGTTATTGTGCCCTACTAAAATTTGACTTAATGGATTTATTGTTGTTGTGTGAGCTTATAATCTATTGGTTGGACTGCATAAACTGTTAATTTAGTGTCATCCAACATGAGTAAAATATTGATGGTATTATTAAATATTTATCAAATAAGAAAATATGTCATTTTATTTTGAATTGACTAAAAAAAAATGTGTGTCATATAAGCTGGGACAAAAAGAGTAAAAACATCTTTTAGATTTTGAAAAAACCTAACTTAATGTTATGGCTCCCAATTGGGGGACGTAATTGACACTCAACCTGTACACATGTTGCATGGACCTTGTACTAGTTAATGGAAAGTTTTAACTAAATTTGACATGAGAATTAAGTTGGAGCAAATTTCAAATCATAACTCTATGAATAGTTGTTTAAGAAATTCTAACACAATAAAAGTTGAAAAGTCAAAACCCACCAACCAGTCATGGACCTCTAACTAAAAACCTAAATAGATAAGTATTCGGGACATTTCTCGAAGATAGCATAAATTTCTAAAATCAGTAAAGGCATGGAAAGAGTCTGCTACAACTAGAATGAATTAAGCTTTCCAGCTGAATCTAGCTAGAAGCCTGCCCCTTGTCGATAATATAGACACGTGTGCAATGAAACATCTTTCTTTCTTACAAATAGTACAGGTGCACCCCAAGGTGATATACTGGGTCAGATGAATCCTTTATCAAGGAGATCTTTCAGTTGTTCTTTCAGCTCTTTCAGTTCTACTGGAGCTATTCTATAGGGTGGAATTGACATAGGGTGGAATTGACATAGGTTGAGTATCGGGATCTAAATCGATACAAAAATCAATCTCTCTATCCGGAGGAAGTCCTGGAAGCTCCTAAAGGAACACAACTGGATATTCTGTCATACCCCGAGCCTGCGTCCTAGACGTAATATGGTACTTAGAGCTACAAATGACTCCAAGTTAACCCTTGATATGGCATGACCTAAGCATTCTGATTAATATCAATAACTAGGCAGAAGCTAAACTGAATTTAAAACTTTGCAAGTTTAGAAATATAGATAGAAAATCTCTGAATAAGTGTATATGAGTCTGAAATGTAAAATTAATTGCATAAGCTAAAATCTAACTCTAGTTCTGAAAGCCTCTACTACTGATGAGTTGCTGGGACAAGCCCCCAGCTAACTTCAAAATACTGAAAACTAAATGACTAAGAAAAAAGCAGCATAAAAATACGTTCTCAAATGATGAGAACTCACCACTGGCTATCACTGGGATGACACTGAATCGAACTGATCAAGAGAAATGAATCTGAAAACCTGAACCTGCATTATGATATGATGTAGCATATAGAGTATGCGTCAGTACTTCAAATGTACTGAGCATGCGCGGTGTGCAAGTAACAAAACAGACTAAAATTCTAACATGCTATTTTAAACTATGAACTAAACTGTAGTACATAGACCTAAAATATAAGCATGCATAAGAATATTAAGTGCAAGAATGATCTGAAACAAAGAAACATACTGAAATGTTGTAAAAACTAAACTCTAGGGCCTAACACATACTGCTAAATCTAATTTTTATGGGAGAGCCTATTAACCGACATAAACCACATGAGCTAAATGTGGAGTTCAATGTATATATCCCATCGAGATGATCTAATATACCTTGCCAGGGTATAAAGGCATGACGGGTGTGATCACTAAATTGAGGCCTACTGAGGGGATAAATAATCCTATAGGGCACGTAGTTCTAGGACTTGAGAGTATGCTGGACCCTAGTCCAACTCAGTGCTAAGTACTACTCCCAAAAACTGATATGCTAGCTCATTTAAAACTGAGGTTCTGAATTACTGTGTCAGAATTAGACTAATCTGAAATTATTATTTTCTAAAAACTATAACTGAAAGCTGACTAAACTTTATTTAAAATTTCAATGCTGGTATTTTGGGTTATACTTTGAGATAAACCAATTCATGAGAAAAATACTACAATTTAGGGCCAAGTTCTTGATCTCTCAAACCCTTGTAAAAACTCATGCAAATCATTGAAAATGAAGTATAGTTCAATAAAACAGGATTTTAAATCATTAAATAAACATAAGAACTGAATTATATAAATTTCACATGATAGGGTGAGAATCCTAATTTTTAAAATCCATAAATTCAATGAAAATGTTTGAGGTTTTGGACATAAGGGTGAATAAAACCCTTGCTGAATATCCACATACCTGATAGAAGATGATTCCTGAATTGGAGATGGAATTCTGAAGTTTTGGAGAAGAAAGCCCTAGGTTGGTGAAGAGAAAACTACTCATGTTCTTTCTTTCTGAGACTTGAGCGAAGGAATGAGGAAAACTAAACTAAATTGGGTTAAAACTTATTAAAATAGGCCTAAAATAACTTATTGTCAAAGTTAAAATAAGAGAGAAAGGTCTAAAATACCCCTGAGAATTTAACAGAAAATTAGTGAAAATTTCTGGATCATCAAACCATGGTTGGATCGACGGACCGTGATTCTGAATGACAAACCTGACCCGTGATTCTATCTCGGAGAATTTTAAGGTCCTCTAATATGTTAGACCACGAGTGACAGGATGGTACGTGGAATGGAATGACATACTGTTAACTGAGCTGTGGTTTTTGTACCTTAAGCTGAGGGTCCTCTGATGATAGAAACCACAGTTGATAGGACGGACCATGGTTGTAAACTATGGTCTGTGGATTCATCCGTGGTTCTGAGGTAGAGAACTGACACTTCTCTGATGGACAATCCATGAGTGACAGGACGGGCCATGGTTTCAAACCACGGTCGGTGAAATCACTCGTGGAATAAGAGGGACCAACACTGGAAGTCAGATCATAGATCAGACCACGGGTTGTGAACCTAAATGACAGCCCGTGATCCTGACCATGATTTCTGGAAATTTAGATTTTTTTTTGTATTTCCCCCCTAAGCCCTATACAGAAGTTGGTTCAGATTCTGGTATAATGATCGGGTTTGTCATTACGGGTAAACCATTCGTGCCAAGTGTCAGGTTAGAAAAATTCCAGGTTTGGGAGTTAGAAATTCTGGGCTAGGCTAGTCTCGGCTGGTTTTGGAGTGAGGTATGGTCTAGGACAATCCGAGTAAGAATTGAGTTAAATATCTTATTTTGAGCTAGTTTTTCTTGTAGCTAAGACATAGAGGAGTCCGGGGGACTTTTCAGAATTGAATTCGGGTAAGTAGAACTCCCAGAATCAAGGTTGACGTGAAGAGATTGTTTCGGAACGTCGGAAAAATAAGTGTGTTGTAAAATGGCCAAAACTGAGAGATTTCTGGACATTCTGTCCGTGACGAGCGTAATCATCTGCGGTAGCAGTGGAAAATACCGCTATAGCAGTGGTCAAGGCGGTCAACACTGCTTAAGACCGCTATAGCGGGAGTTGTCCTCTATAGCAGGACCTCTATAGCGGAGCGACGGGATTAGAAAACCAAGAAAATGGGCTTTTAATGTTATTCCCTCCCATTCAGCCCCAAAAATAGATGAGAGTTACTCCAAGAACCCTCCTAGGTTGCTCAAGGCTTGGGAACCATGGAGAGGAGGAATTCCGATAAAAGGGATGCAAAACCACGGATTCCAGCCTGCAAAATCATCAGAGAATACCTTCACGGAGCCAGAAAGGGCATGGAACAGCTGCTCGGCATCCAGGTAGGCTAGGTTTCTTCCAAGAGTAGATTGACCGCTTTTATTTTCGTATTATTGTATAGAATGAAAGGGAGAATCCATGGTTAGGCCTTCGGGCACAGAGTCTGGAGGAAGTTGTTGAATTATTGTTACTCTTTGGAAATGGTAGAATGAGAATAGGGTGTGTTGATATTCTAGGCATTGCTTAAATTGTGTGTTTTTGCTAATAAAATGTGGGAACTAGAATATCAGAAGGTTCGGGGAACCGGAAAAGGGTTAGTAATTAACAAATGTGTAAGGAACAAAAGTTCTGGACTAATTGGTATAATTTGGATAATTGTTTGGTTGTGTTCTAAGGCTGGGAAATGTTTTCCCAGGTTGTATTTTGTCTTAGAAAGAGGGTTAGGAATAAATGTAATTAACTGCATATTTAAGAGGGCGAACCGGGGTTAGTCTTTGGGCGGGATTTGACGGTTCATAGTGTACCCGGAATGGGGTAGGTGATGGCTCACGACTCCTGTGAATGTTGTATGTTTTATACTCCTATCTAAGTGTTTGTGTGAATTGCATTGCTTAGATGAAATTGTGTAGAATGTCTAAAGGTCCTGTCTTACGGTCTGTGAGTTGAACGGTTGTTTACTTATTGGTTTACAAGTTGTGTGTTCATTATTTGACTGTGAATTATTGACATGAGGTTGGCTCGGGTACCACGCCTGGTACATGTATACTAACGGTTGGCATGGGTACCACACCTGGTACAGGTATAACAAATGGTTGGCTTGGGTACCACGCATGGTATGAAATATACTAATGGTTGGCTCGGGTACCATGCCTGGTACGAGATATACTAACGGTTGGCTCGGGTACCACTCCTGGTACGGGTTACTTTTATTGCATCATTGTATTTTATCATTGTGTTGCATTAACTATTATTGGTTTCGTGAGTGGACCGGGCTATTTTATTGAAACATGATAATTGCTTATGATCCGTGAGAGGCCGGGAATTCTATTATATTTGGTCTTGGTGTAGGCCGATGGTTATATTATGTTATCATTTTGATCTTGGTGTAGGCCAAATTATTATATTGTGAGTTTGGTCTTGTTATAGGCCGGGTTGTTATGTTATATTGTGGGTTTAGTCTTGGTGTAGACCGGTGGTTATATTATGTTATTATTTTGGTCTTGGTGTAGGTCGGGTTATTATATTATGAGTTTGGTCTTGGTATAGGCCGGATTGTTATATTATATTGTGGGCTTGATCTTGGTGTGGGCCGGGTGATTATATTATGTTATCATTTTGGTCTTGGTGTAGGTCGGGTTATTATATTATTAGTTTGGTCTTGGTATAGGCCGGGTTGTTATATTATATTATGGGTTTGGTCTTGGTGTAGGCCGGGTGGTTATATTATGTTATGGGTTTGGTCTTGGTGTAGGCCGGGTGGTTATATTATGTTATCGGTTGGTCTTGGTGTAGGCCAGGTTATTATGTTAATTATTAGTTGGTCTTGGTGTAGACCAGGTTTTCCATGTTAACACCTAGATGTATTAGGGGGATCCGGGTGGGTCCGGACTATGTAAAAGAGGTTTTAAGTTCACAAATTGTTGTCATTAAGTGTACTAATGCCGGTCAGGAATTATTTGTGGTTAACAAGCTAAGTGGATCTTGGCATAGACCGGGTAGCTTGTTGGACACTTAGGTGTGGTTAGAGGATCCTTGGAGGGTCCGGGTTTTGGGATTAGAGAGGGATTTAGATATGACTCTGTTGTTGTTATTGAATGTGTCAATGTTTGCTAGGTGAATTCCACGTGATTGGTAAATTGGGAGTAAGACTGAAAGGCTGGGATCGTAGTTGTTGGTTGTTGTAACCAGGATGGAAGGTTGTCCTAGAGGTTCGCAAAGGGTCCAGACACTGGTAACTATACTACGGGTATAAGTGGTTTGGTTGGGCAGTTAGCCGGGTTAAGTCTGAATATTTAGTCAAGGAGGTGACTTGGAAAGTCTAGGTGTCAAGGTGACTTGGGAAGTCTAGGTGGCAAGGTGACTTGGTAAATCTAAAGGTTAGGATGGGCGGTTCCGAAAGGGGGGATTGATAAAGTGATATTGAAAGGGGTGAAGCATTTACCTTGTGTATTTTATCTTGATTTATATATGATGGTAGGAGTGAATTCGGGTCAGCCGATGATGCCTACCAGTACGTGTGTTTGTACTGATTCTACTCTTGCTATACCTTTTGGGGTATAGTCTGGTTGCATGGTTGGTGATGTTCCACAGGTTAAGGATTGCGGTGATCTTTCAGCAACTCCTACTTCCTTCTATGGTGGGAGTTGTGTCCATTTTATGTTATAAGCTTATCTTGTAGAAGCTCTTATACCGGATTAGACTAGGTTCTAAGGAGGGCTGTCTCACATTGTAAATGATTTTCCGCAAGTTTTGTAAGTCGTTATTTCCTGAATCTTTATAAAGGAAGTTCCTTGTATAAAAAGGGGTTTTAATTTATGATTTATTTTTTTTTCCGCATTATCTATTGGTTCGGGTGGTAAGGGTTCTCCTATCTAGGTGGATTAGAGTAGGTACCCGCACGGCCGGTAGTTGGGTCGTGATATCTGGGGTGTTACAATATCTCCTCCTTGAAATCTTCATCCTCGAATAAAGACTAATCAAAATGAGTTTGGAGAGAAAGAGATGCATTCTCTAACAACTGAGTTCTAAAAGCTAAAATACTGGTATACTGATTGAGTTTTAACTGAAGGTGATGTATTAGTTATTATACTATACAAATACATATTATAGATTTTTTTAAATTTTTAAATTTCATTTTGAATTTATAGGAAAATGCGGGTGATCCAATTTGAAATGGTAGCCACAAGTCAACTCGATCTATTAAATCAAATGATGAAGACCTTTACAATAATTGAGATGCTTAAATACACTTGATTTTGTAAAATTCATTGGTAGTGCATCTTGAAATATTAGTTTTTGAATATGTATAGTACAACTTTACAAGGCATATGTTTATTTTGAAGTTTATTGATTTATACATGACTGGACTAAATTTGTAAAACATGAAAGCATGCTGGAAATGTAAGAATAGCTAAGGGAACATGAAACTGAGGGAAATACAAAAAGTGAACAGAAACAAATAAAAGTGATAAATAATTGAATAGTGGTTAGTGGTTACTTTCTTTTTCTTTACATAAATATAAGTAAATATTTTAAAATTGTGTTGTGTTAATATACCATGAAGAGAAATTTTAGTTGGGTAGTACTGTTTTTATATTTTTGAAAATACAAATGAATGAACATTGTCTCTACTTACACGACATCTCCAACGTAGTTTAATTTGACTAATCTCAATTCGTGTATATTTCTGAACTCAGTGATGGAACTAGAATTTTCACTAAGGAGTATCAAAATATAAAAAAATAAATTCACAAAAAAGTCAAAGGGTGTCGATATGTAATATATATATATATATATAAAATAATTTTTTCAATCTACACAGTGTAAATTTTTGTAGAAGGGGTGTCAATTAATACCCCTGAAGTACATGTGGCTCCGCTACTGGCTGAAGAAATACTAATATCATGCTCATCACAAATATAAAATAGATAATTGAAATATATGTTTATATTCTTAAGTTTATCTTTTATTATTTAACACATGTTTCAATAATTCCATGTTGTTACTAAGTATTCAGAATACACATGCAAAGCACGATATATATATATATATATATATATATATATATATATATATATATATATATATATAGTACAACTTTACAAGGCATATGTTTATTTTGAAGTTTATTGATTTATACATGACTGGACTAAATTTGTAAAACATGAAAGCATGCTGGAAATGTAAGAATATATAAAGGTAATAATTATACACATTGAAATAGGATACACTGTGCAACGCGTGTATCCAAAATTAGTAAAGGAGATTAGCATAGGGGTCAGTTCGAGAACTTGCACCATGAGGACATGATTATAACTGAGTATGAGATTAGGTTCACAAAGTTATCACATAATATTGTCTTCTTGATTTCAGGCAAAGAAGGTGGGGAGGTTTATTGAGGGGCTCAACAATGTTACTGGATTGGGTTTTGAAGGAGAGATTGGTTCGAGGTTTCTTTCATCCAAGCAACGAACACATCGAGGAGTATTGAGCGCATCATATGCCAGGAGAAAATAGTTGTTAAATAATTTTAATCTCTTATTTTTTTATGTAAATGCATGGTAATAACTTACCTTAGGTAGTAGTGTAAAATATTAGTTTTCTCTTCAAAATCTCTCAAGGAGATACAAAATATAATGATTTTTTTAAAGTAAATTATGGACCGGAGTCCTTTTTATTGATTAAAAACAAAAAATATTTGGGCTCAAATGAGTCCAATCCAAGAATAATAAAACAAAATATTTACATCCTGACCCGGTCCAAAAGTAACCGGGTTCAGGTGAATAAAAACAAGACCCTAAAAGATAGGGTTTCCAAATTTATTTTTTCCTATTCTCCTGACCTCTTTCCATTTTCTGCCGCATTTGAGGATGTCTCTGCTGACCATACCCAACTCCGGTCTCTGCCGCCTACTCATGTGGGTGGTGAATCTATTGCATCAGTGGCATAACTGTTGTTTCTTGCTCAGCTCGCAAAGGTAAAGCTTCTTACTTCTCCTGTTCTTCTCTATCATTTATCTCAATCCAGTCTCGCTTGACCCCTCTCTTTTTTTTAGGTGTCGCCTTCGGTGAAAGTCCATGGGGTTGTCTGTGACTCGATAGAGAGTTTGAACCGGGCAACTCAACATCGTAGTTCTTTGTGGGTTTTCTAGCTCTGTTCCTTTCTCCTTTTCCTTTGCCCAGGCTAACCCTTTTTCTTTTCTCAGCTGAAGCAGTGGTGGAGAAAATCAGGTTGCTCCCATTCTCCTTCCTTTCGAACTCTTTATTGGTTGCTGATAATAGTTTACCGATTTGGTTCCTAGACTCTCGCTTTTTTCTGGTGCCTGTATCACTTTTTGTTGGTTGACATAGCTTAGGCTAGTTAGTTTCTTCATAGCTATTTTTCCCTTAAGGTGGCCACAAACTATTTTGTAAATATAATAGCTATGAGACTAAGTGGCTTGTAGTTCCTTTCCTGTCATGATCAATAATTGTTGGATGTGTGAATTCTCCTTGTTCTAATTCTGATTGCTGGTATTTGCTTATATATGTATGTGTTTATGTGAGTGCTTGGTTTGCTACACAGTCCTCCGTTAGTGGTCATTCTGCCATGTACAAATTTTCTTTGATCTTTGTTGATTTGTGTGATCCTCATCTTTCCTTGACTGTGCTGATTGTGTGATTCCTCCTTGCATTATGTGACTTGAGTGTCGATCTTCTTTTTCCCTTGTGTGTGTTGATTTAATGTTGTGATCCTTATTTTTTCTTATGCATGCTGGTTGTGTGATCTTCTCATTGCCTTATATCGTCTTATTAGGAATCTTTTAATTCATTTTCTTGTTGGACTTGATTCTATCAATCTCCAAATTTCAAGTCTTGTGATTGCAATCTGCTTTCTGCTTCTTTTTCTTTTTCTTTAATCATGCAAACAAGGCATTTGAGTTAAATGTTATCATTAAAACTTTTATTCAGAGACTAACAATCTCCTCCTTTTTGAAGATGACAATCAAACGAACCAAACAAATATATTGTACTTCCATGTTTAGTTCTTAGCTCCCCTTGCTATGTACCTCTCCCCCTTGCTGTGAGCCATCTGATTGATGTGTACATTTTTTCTTTTCAGAATAATAAAAAAGAAAAGATATACAAACAAAATGACAGTACAATAGACAAACCTAAGAGAATATGCAATCAATACTAAACAGTTAAGCATCACACACTAAGTATAGTTAAAGCAGTTTAAAACAAATAAGGAGTTAAGATAGTTGTGGGGGTGGGGGGTAGGGGGTGGGGAGTGGGGGGTGGGGTGGGAGGGTCAGACATCCCCTTTACATAGCCAAAAGATATTTTTTAAAAAAGGGACACAACCCCATGAAAATTGTCAAAGGATCACAAAAAACAGAGAGAGCATGGCTCAGAGATCCCCAAGAAAATGCCTGAGGGTGCCTATAACCCTCTCGGAGAAGGAGTTGTAAGATCTCTCCATGTTCCTGGCCAAGTTGGAGTAGGAGGTATGAACACAGACATTAAGTTCTATCTAGGAAGAGACAACTCCAGTTTTGAGAGAGTCAACTTCCATGATTAATTTGTTCACAACCTTAACACCTTCTTGTTTAATATCATCCATAGCAATACATAGCTCTCCAACATCTGTACCAGTATTCTTGCTCAGCTGAAGAATCTTGCCAAAACACTCATAAATTGTCTACACATTCTCCTCCAGATCTGTGAGTCGAAGCTTGACTTTTTTTTCTTAAGCAAAATGGAGGCTGAGTCAACAGATACCCTATTTACTTTAGGCTGTTCAGTCTTGGCTTTGGCTGAATTCTTCTTACACAATTTATTATCAATCAAAACATATCCAATACTTCTTAAAAGTACGAGATTCATAGGTGATCATAACTTCAACAGGTTTATAGCTGAACAAGTCAATCATCGAATCAATAAGGATATGAGAGATAATTAGCCCATAAGGTAAACTAACACTAGCATTAGAGTCTTCAACACTCTCAACAATGTACTCACAGAACTAGGCAACCCAATAGATATGATATTTCTTAAGAAGACAATAAAGCACAAAGACATCCCTATTCAAGATGCTACTAAGAGATTCTTTCCTCGAAATCAGAGTGGTAGCAACAATATGGGCCAAGATGCAGTTCTCAAAACATAGGGAAATGGATCAAAATCTGATAGGTTCAAACCTGATTCTGCAATGACTACCTTAGAGGTCTCCAAGGAGACTTCAAAATCATCTGGTCAACATCCAATTATAAAAGGGACAGACCCAAAAAACTTTATTCTAAAAACTCATTCAAACAAGAAATTATTCACAATAATTTGGCTACCCAGAACTAGAGTTTCTAGTTTACCAATGTCTTTAAAAACTCAGAGATTTGCCTAGAATAATGAACAAGTTCCTCATACATTTTCAGTCCACATAGTTGGAAAAGAGAGATAATTTTTGATCTTTAAAGAAAGAACTTACATGACATTGAGAGTCCTCCAAATATTCCAATTAGTTGATAACCCTTCTAGAGACTATAAGTCAATTCTTGAAAGACTCAAATTTCTTCTTCTGCTCGGCACCACAGAACTTGTGAATGTCTTCAGGAGAGAAAGAGCCTAAGCTATTAGAATGAAGTTTCTTGTTTGCATGGATCTTTCCAACGTGGACTTTTTTTTAACTCGGATTTGAGAGCAGGAGTTCGAGATTCCCTTTAGAGGTTTCGGAGAGAGATAGTGTTTCGATATCAAAAAAATTTAAGGGATGATAGTAGGGAGGTTTATAAGAGTATCCATAGATCTCACTCTGGTCATGGTAGAGAATGGAGGAAGGGATAAAGTGGAAGAGTATGGAGGAGGGATTATAATGAGGGTTTTGAGAAGAGGAAACAAAAGAATTTTGGAAAAAGGAAAAGTTTGATGTGATGGAGGAAGGAAATAAAATATATGGGGAAGCATAAATGATGGAGAGAAGAGAAAAGAATTAATAAAAGGAAAACAATAAGAGCAACTGATAGCATAATTTTTTTTAAAAAAGTAAAATCGATCAATCTTTAAAACAAATAACACCAAGACTTTCACGAAGGAAAAAAAATCTTTCTTCTAAAAGAGGTTTTGTGAAAATGTCAGCAAGTTAATTTTTGAAATTAATAAATTCAAGCACAAAATTATCATTTTTAACATGATCTCTAATAAAGTGATGCTTAATGTATATATGTTTTTCCCTAGAATAATGTACAATGTATTTAGAAAATCTAGTAGCACTTATATTATCACAAAGAATAGGCACAACTTCATAAAATAATTCATAGTCAAGCAATTGATGCATCATTCATAGTAATTGTGTACCACAATTTTCTAAGGTGAGATACTCAGATTTAATAGTTGAAAGAGCAACAAATATTTATTTCTTGCTATGCCATGGAATTAATGCTTCTCCAAAAATTTGATAAGTTTCACTAGTGTTTTTTTGATCATTTTGTCACCTGTAAAGTCAGTATCTATATATTCGATTAAATCAAAATTTGTAGATTGAGGATACCATAGGCTGAAGTCTTGGGTTTCAGTAAGATATTGGATGATTCTTTTGACTGCTGTAAGGTGGGATTATTTTGGTGATGATGAGAATCTTGCGCATTTGCATATGCTGAACATAATATCTGGTCGGCTAGAAGTTAAGCATAGAAGAGATCCTATCATTTCTCCAAAGATCTTCTTGTCAACATCTTTTCCTGGTGCATTAATTTCAAGGCATGTAGATGAACTCATAGGACTCCAAAATGCTTTACCTTTTTCATGCCAAACGTTTTGATAAGCTCTTTTGTGAACGTAGTTTGACTGATAAAAGTCTCATTAATCGATTTCTTGATTTGTAATCTCAGGAAGAATGTGAGTTCTTCCATGAGGCTCATTTCGGATTCTTCTTTCATAAGATTTGTAAAATTCTCTCATAGAGTCGAGTTAGTACTATCAAAAATAATATCACCCACATAAATTTTGTACAATAAGAATGCTTGACTCTAATTTTTGAGTAAAAAGAGTAGTGTCAATTCTTCCTCGTTGGAAATTATTATTGAGTAAAAAAGTACTCAATCTTTTATACCATGCTTTGGGAGCTTACCTAAAGGTTATACAAAGCTTTGGTAAGTTTGAAAACATAATCAGGGCATGAATGATTTTTAAAATCAGGAGGTTGTTTGAAAAAAAATTCTTCATTGATAAAACCATTTAAAAAGGCACTTTTACGTCCATTTGAAATAATTTGAATCATTTAAAAGAGGCATATGCTAAAAGAAAGTGAATAGATCTTAACCTTGCCATGGGCGTAAATGTTTTATCATAGTCTATACCTTCTCGTTGAGAGTATCCTTGAGCTATTAGTCTTGGTTTGTTTATGATGACCTTTCCTTTTTCATTTAATTTGTTCTTGAAAATCTATTTGGTTCCTATGATGGAGATATTTTTGGGTATTTTTATCAGAGTCCATACTTGATTTCTTTCAAATTGGACAAGCTCTTCTTGCATTGCATTTATTCAAGACTTGTCACTCTTCATCGACTTTCTTCGGTTCTATTTGTGATATGAGAGCTAGAGAAACTTGCTTTCTCATTCATTCTCTGATTTGTATCTTTTCATTTGAATTTTCAATGATGAATTCATTTGGATAACTAGAATTATGATGTCATTCTCGAAGAATATTTGATTTTGACAGATTAGGATGGTCAGCTGGCTTTACAGTTGATTGAGTCGATTCCTCTTCTGTGATATTTGTGATGGGTGTGTCTTCTGGTTGCTTGATTTCTTCAGAGGCTATGTTGAAAACCCATTCTGCATCACAAATCTCATTGCTAGTGTACTTGACACTACTATTAGAATCATCAAATACAACACAAATAAATTCTTCAATACTTAGAGTTCTTTTATTAAAGACCCTGAATGCACGACTGGAAGGTGAATAGCCCAGAAAAATACCTTTGTCACTTCGTGGATCAAATTTACCCAGGTTGTTTTTACCATTGTTATGTACAAAGCATTTGCATTCGAAGGAATGAAAGTAGCTTATTCCATAGCTCGTAGGGAGTCCTTCTGTTACTATTATATAACCTCCTCGAAGCAAGAAAAGGAAAGAGGAGGAGAAGCACATATAATAAGAGAAGTGGAGCAATTATGAAGACTAGCATAGAAGTTACTAATTTTTTTTATAGAAGCTGATACCCCTCCACGATGTGGAGACTATCGCGATGGACCAGTATTTTAAACTAAAAGAGATTTCAAACTCAAAGCTGGTATATTTCATTACAACGAAGTTGAGAAAAATAAAAAGGCAGGTTTATGATGATCACATGTACGACAGAAGAGGGAGTTGGAGGAGAAATGCTATGAAGAACAAGAAGTTCTAAAGTTTAAGGATTAATTTCTACCGGGTGATGTCGAAGCGAAATTCATAAATAAGTTTAAGAATATGAAACAAGTTTGTTCAAAAATTTCTATGAGAAAATGAAGGAGTTTAACCTATTGTCTCTACGATGTAGAGTGAAGGAGAAAGACAAAATGCAATATTCAAGCTGAATGAATTGCATTTATCTTTTCTAGACAATATAGAAGGAGCATACTGTATTGCTTTGAGGGTCCAAGGACCTACTGCTTAAGCCAACAATAAAAAATCAAATTAGAAAAATGAAGGTAAGAGTCAAAATACGCCATGGAGATGAGCTTACTTATGAGCAAAAGGGGAGGACGAAGTCGTAGGAGATTCGGTAGAGGAGATAGAGTATTGAGAACAACATACAAAAGTTCTCAAGAAATCCTATCATAAGCTTTTTTTACGTCTAATTTAGTGACCATATTCTTTTTTGTTTTAGCCTTGTTTAAATTATGAATAATCTCCTGAGTAAAAATAATGTTTGCAATTATCAGTCTACCATTAATAAAATCAGTCTAGTTTTCTAAAACCAGTTTGGGGAACAAGGTGTTGAGTCTGGTAGCTACAACTTTGGAAAGAATCTTGCTTGTGAAGTTGTTGAGACTTATAGGTCTCATCTGAGAAAAACTTGTGGGAGCCTCCTGGGGTTTAGTAATGAAAAGTGAATGGTAAATAGAGGAATAGAAATGGAGGGAAAATAAAATTTCACTTTTGCTTTTGTTAAGAGCAATTGTACCACATTGGTGGTGGAAAGAAAATTTCAAGTGTTTATATTAAGAAACACTTCCTCATGGTATTAAAGGGGGTTGAGAAGAAGACAAGCCTCGCGCCATCATCGTCGTCGGCTAGGCTCGGCTTCGAATTTGACTTTGGCTTTGGATTTGTCAAAGATCGATCGAGAGATTATATTTTTAGATAAAATTTATTTGAACTTAATTATTTAAGCTAAAATTCTAACCCAGAATATTTCTCCATGTGCGAGCCACACTTCGACATGTGCGAAACGCACATGAATCGCACGTCAAAAAGATGCATCCTTTTCGACTCTCTATTTTATGACATGTGATGATACATGCGATACGCACAATGCCTTGTGCGTTTCTCATCTCCATCGCACATCACGACCAGTTTTGGCAGCGTCACTGAACGCTTGTGCTACGGGATGTGCGTCACACACTTTCTGAACCGTTGCTTCCTTTCTGAAGCAGTACTTTTTGGCTATAAATATCTGATTTTTTCTCATAAATGAAGCACGAATTTGCGTACATTTTAAGTACAAGAAACACAAGTATACTTCTATATTTTCTTCTAAATTCAAGTGTGATTTACTATCGTTGAGTGGTTCGCTGAGCAATAGGATTTGAGGTACCGCTATTCTATTGTTGTTAATCATTCTATCCTGGGAGGATATATTCCATCAACCTCGGGTGCTTGAGGTAAATAATTTCCTTAAGGACATACTGTGTATTCAGTGGGTTCGATTTCTTCTTCATCTCTTTTCTACAACTATTTTTCATAAATAGTTTGATTCCTTGTTTCTACTTACTTTGTTTAAGTACAAATTTTATTTATCACCCAAATAACAATCTTAAGGAAATTATTGTAAATCTGTATTTGGTTTCTGGAGATTAAAACCTTTTGGTTTTCTACTCTGTTTGAATCTTTGTTCTGATTTGAAGAATATAAAAACTTCGTCAAAACTTAGAGTTCATTCGGTTGAACGATTCGAAGATATAAAAACTTTATCGTTAACTAGAAACAAGTTTGAATAATGAGATAGTCTTTATTGTTAGTATTCTTATATACTAAAGTGTTTGTCAAATTTATGACAGAAAAAATGACGAATAAAACATGATTCTTTTGTGAATTGTGTTGCCCCAGCGGTAACAACTATAGCATCATCAAGTCGTACGAATGTTGCACCTACAATGGCTACGGCAAAAAAACCAAAAACATTTCTAGGCATCGACTCAAGAGATGGCAGTAGAAGATGTTCTTCTATCTCACAACTCTAAGCCTGCAACGCTTTATAAGTGAGGATGTTCCGGTGTTGGCTGAAGTAACTCCGGATAAGGAAAAGTTTGTGGTTACTGAAGCATGGAAATATTCAGATTTCCTATGCAAGAACTACATTCTGAATGGCTTAGAGGATGGCTTGTACAACGTCTTAAGTGTTTGTAAAACTTTAAAAGAGTTGTGGAACACTCTTGAGAAGAAATACAAAACTGAGGATGCCGGTTTGAAAAAGTTCGTGGCTGCAAAGTTCTTGGACTTTAAGATGGTTGACAGCAAGACTGTCATGTCCCAAATTCAAAAACTGCAAGTCATCATTCATGATCTTCTTGTGGAAGGTATAACTTATTTTAATACCTTCATTGTTGGCTATTTTAAATACGTTACTAACGTTAACCTTTACTTTTGAAGGTATGGTAACAAATGAAGCCTTTCAAGTGGTAGCCTTCATTGAAAATTTGCCTCCTTCATGGAGGTACTTTAAGAACTACTTGAAGCATAAGCGCAAGGAGATGACTCTTGAATACTTGATTGTTCGTCTTAGAATAGAAGAGGACAACAAGGCTGCAGAAAAGAAATCTCGTGCAAGTTCAGCGATATCGGGAGCACATATTATTGAAGAAGCACCAACAAACAAGAAAAGAAAAAAATCCTTCCGGACCAAAGAACAATCCGCCAAAGAAGAAGTTCAAAGGCAACTGTTATAATTGTGGCAAGGCTGGTCACAAGTCATCGGATTGTCGGGCTCCAAAGAAAGGCAAGAAAAAGGGTCAAGCAAACATAGTTGAACAAGTGGAAGCCTTGTGTGCCATGCTTTCTGAATGCAACCTGGTTGGCAACTCAAGGGAATGGTGGATAGATTCCGGTGCCACCCATCATGTGTGTGCCAATAAGGATCTGTTTGCATCCTATGCTCCCGCTAGACCCGATGAAACCATCTTTATGGCAAACTCTGCTATAGAAAAATTTGAAGGAACATACAAGATATGCTTGAAGATGACATCTAGTGTCATGACCCAAACCGCGGTGAGTGGCACTCACCCAACCCCCAGGTGAGCGAACCATTAGTTCCCCGAAATTAATCATTCTAATAGCTCAAAACCAGTGCATAAAAGTAAACTAGCAATTCAATAATAATAAAACAACTTCATTAAGATAACCTGCAGAAATATTTCCCTAGAATCTGAAAGTTGCAGTACCAAACAATTCTACCAATGTCTAGAGTGCGGGGATGCAACTCCAAAATAATAGAATTAGTCTAAGCCTGAAACAAATGGGCTACAACTCTAATGATGGGTTCAAGGCATCTCGATCGAAGCAGCTTACCCTTGAAGTTTGGAAACACTGGTACTACAGATGAGGTCGTGTCTCAGCCGCTGGAAGATTGCCTATTCTCACAAGAAAGAAAAGCAAGTGTAGTATCAGTGGACCACCACTGTGTACTGGCAGGATCATCATCCAGTTCCAAATAAACAGTGTATAGTTTAGTACAACAAATCAAGTACAAGTACAAAAAACATGTAACAAGTCAATAGGCTCCCCTAGACTACAAGTCTCTACCTAGCTTGTTCCCACCAGAACTCCACCTCTTATAACTCTAAGCCACAATTACAGAATTCAATAAATTAACCTTTTTGCCTAGCCCGGACCTACCCTGGGATCCCTTCTAAACAACATCTAAGTGTTAAATAGACAACCCGACCTAATCTAAGACCAACTACACAGATATAACAGGATCCCTAGTCACTCAAGGACCACCAACGAATATCACAATTCAATAAAACAACCCAGTCCACTCACGGAACCAATAACAATCAATGCAATGCAACAATATTAATGTAATGATGCAGTAAAATAAACTCATACCAGGCGTGGTACCTGAGCTAACAATTAGTATTTCGTACTAGGTGTGGTACCCGAGCTAACTATTTGTTATACCCATACCAGGCATGGTACCCGAGCCAACCGTTAGTATACCTGTACCAGGCATGGTACCCGAGCCAATCGAATATCAACAATCCATAGTCAAAATAATGAACAAACAACTTGTAAACCAACAAGCAACACACTGTTCAATTCACAGACTATAAAACAGGACCCTTAGACATTCTACACAATTCCTCTAAGCCATGCAATTCAACAAACACTTAGATAAGAGTACAAAATATCCAATATTCATAGGAATCGTAAGCCATCACCTACCTAAAAATGATCCAAGCTCTACTCAACTCGAGCTTTTCCATGTTCCGGATCCCTTTCTCGTTCTTGATCTAAAATAACATACAAGTACTTAAATTAACAAACAAGGCCTGCATATTACCCGGATTACACCAAATCCCAAACCCCAGACCAACCATGATCATTCTACCCTTTTTCCCGGGTTTCCCACTATTAATTTCCCTAGTTCTATCATTTTCATGGATAAAAATAGAGAATTTAGCAATATGTGATCATAAAACCTTACTTTTAACAATACCCAAGAACTTTCATGCCTAGAATCCCCCTTCTTCCCCAGATTCTACCATACCTAGGTTATTCCAACCTTTCCCCAAGTTCCCTCCTAGCAATTCTACCACGTAGGAAAAGTATTACGAAGATTGGGGAGTAGAAACCTTACCTTAAGAAAGAAAAATAATGAAAAATGGAGGAAAATCGCCTTGCCCTTCTCCCAAAACAAAATTATAAAAACTGAACATTTTGGGGAATGTTTCTGCATTAAATCCCATCACACTCCGCTATAGCGGTCCGCTCCGCTATAGTGGTACCATCGTAGCGGAGTCATCTGCTATGGCAGAGGCTGACCGACGTTGACTTCCGCTGTAACGGTGATTTCTCCGCTATAGCGGAGGTCGCTATAGCGGTTGACATGGGACATAAAGTCATAAAACCTCTAAAATTAGTCCATTTTTACAACACACTTATTTTCCCGATGTCCCAAAACAACCCCTTCACATCAACCTCGATTTCGGGAGTTCTACTTGCCCGAATTCGATTTCAAAATGTCCCCCAGACTCCTCTACGTGTTAGCTACGAGGAAAACTAGCTCAACACAAGATATCCAACCCAATACTTACCTAGATTGACCTAGACCATACCTCTCCCCTAAACCAACCGAGACTAGCCTAGCCCAAAATTTCAAACCCCCAAATCCGGAGTTTTCTAACTCTAAAACTTGGCACGATTGGACTACCCGTAATGATGGACACGTTCAATATAATAGATACCAATTTTACCATCATTCATCCTCGAACAATAAAACCCAAAATTTATGGAAATAAATGAAAAAAAGTGTAGTACCTAAATTCTCAAACAATTGAGGGTACTTGTCCCCTATGTCCTTCTCGGTTTCCCAAGTGGCTTCCTCTACCGGATGATGCTTCCACTGAACCTTTACCATATCAATCACCTTTGTCCTCAACCTTCAGACATCTCGAGCAAGAATCAAGACTGATTCCTCTTCATAACAAAGATCTCTATCGAAAAGCACCTCATCCCACTTGATGATGTAGTCCCCATCCCCATGGTATCGCTTAAACATGGATACATGGAATACCGGATAGACACCCGACAAATTGGGTGGCAGTGCTAACTTGTAAGCCACTGGCCCCACAATCTCAAAAACCTCAAACAGACCGATGAACCAAGGGCTAAGCTTGCCCTTCTTACCAAACCGCATAAATCCCTTTATTGGTGACACTTTCAACAATACCTTTTTACCAACCTAAAATTCTATGTCCCGGACCTTGCGATCTGCACACTCCTTCTGCCTGCTTTGGGCAGTCAACAATTTGGCCTAAATGCCCCTTACCTTTTCCTGTGCTTCCTTTACCAATTCCACTCCCAAAGGCTTTACATCGCCTTTCTCAAACCACCCAACTGGTGATCTGTAGCTCTTCCCATACAACGCCTCAAATGGTGCCATGTCAATATTGGAGTGATAGCTATTGTTGTATGAGAACTCACACAACTGTAGAAACTGGTCCCAATGACCCTCGAAGTCCATCACACATGCCCTCAGCATGTCCTCCAATACCTGGATCGCCCTCTCCGACTGACCATCAGTCTGAGGGTGGAAGGTGGTGCTAAAAGTGAGTTGTGTGCCCAACTCTTCATGTAGCTTGCCCCAAAATTTAGAGGTGAACTGCGTACGCCTATCTGAAAGGATGGACAATGGCACCCCATGCAATCTCACAATCTTCTTCACGTATATCTTAGCCAATTGCTGTGAGTTATAATCTACTCTGACCAAAATGAAATGAGAGGACTTGGTCAGCCTGTCAACAATGACCCAAATGGAGTCATACTTCCCTAATGTCTTGGAAAGACGCACCACAAAGTCCATGGCTATCCTTTTCCACTTTCACTCTGGAATGGACATCCTCTGAAGTAATCCTGCAGGTCTCTGGTGCTCATACTTTACCTGCTAGAAATTTTGACACTTGGACACAAAATCAACTGTCCCTTTTTATCCCGGGCCACCAGTAATGCTACCTCAAGTTCCTGTAGATTTTAGTCACACCCGGATGAATTGAGTACCGCGAACCATGAGCTTCTGCCAAGATTTTCTGGATTATATCATCAACCTAAGGAACACAAATCCTTCCTCTAAAATTTAGTACTCCACCAGAGTCTAACGTGACGTCCCTGGATTCCCCAGATATTACCTTACCTCGAAGCTTACTCAGTTTCAAATCCTGAAACTTTTTGGCCTTGATTTCCTCTATGAAGGTGGCCTTGACCTCAATGCTGGCCAACAGTCCACCCTGTTCTGAAACACCCAAGTGCATGAACTTGGCCTCCAAAGCCTGAATTTCCCTTACTAGTGGTCATTTGGACACCCCCAAACAAGCCAAACTACCCATGCTAGCTGTTTTCTGGCTCAATGTGTCTGCCACAACATTAGCCTTACCCGGATGGTACTGAATAGTCACATCATAGTCCTTCAATAATTCCATCCATCTTCTTTGCCTCAAATTCAAATCCTTCTGAGTGAAGACATGATGCAGACTGCGATGATCAATGAACACTTGACACTTGACACCATAGAGATAGTGTCTCCAAATCTTGAGTGCAAAGACCACTGCTGCCAATTCTAAGTCATGAGTAGGATAGTTCCTCTCATGCACCTTCAACTGCCTAGATGCATAGGCTATCACATTCCTATCCTTCATCAACACAGCACCCAAACCAAAATGTGAAGAATCACAGTAAACAATAAAATCTTTACCTTCAACTGGCAAGGACAATACAGGAGCCGTGGTCAGAAGTGTCTTGAGCTTTTGAAAGCTCTCCTCGCACTTGTCGGACCACACGAATGGTACATCTTTCTGTGTCAGCCTGTTCAGGTGAGTAACAATAGACGCAAAATCCTTGACAAACCTCCAGTAGTACCCTGCGAGCCCAACAAAACTTCTCACCTCAATCATAGAGCTAGGCTGGGCCCAACTCTTGACTGCTTCAATTTTCTAAGGATCTACCGTCACCTTCTTTTCTGACACTACATTCCCCAAGAACGCAACTGAAGTCAACCAAAATTCACACTTGGAGAACTTTGCATAAAGCTTCTGGCGTCTTAAGATGTCCAACACAATACGAAGATGATTAGTATTCTCCTCTCTACTCTTGGAGTAGATCAAATATCATCGATAAACATAATCACGAAGGAATCCAAATATGACTTAAATACCCTATTCATCAAACTCATGAATGATGCCGGCGCATTGGTCAAACCAAACGACATTACTAGGAATTTGTAATGCCTATACTGAGTCTGAAAAGCAGTCTTAGGAATGTTCTCAGGCCTAATACTCAACTGATGGTACCCCAACCTCAAGTCAATTTTCAAAAACACCGATGCACTCTGAAGCTGGTCAAACAAATCATCAATGCGGGGTAGAGGGTACTTATTCCGGATGGTCACCTTGTTCAATTGCCTATAATCTATGCACATCCGCATACTACCATCCTTTTTCCTTACAAACAACACAGGAGCACCCCAAGGCGAAGCACTGGGATGGATAAATCCCTTATCTTGGAGTTCCTGCAGCTGAGTCTTAAGTTCCTTTAACTGTGCCGGAGCCATACGATATGGAGGAATAGAAATGGGATGAGTACCTGGCTCGAAATCAATACAAAAGTCTATATCCCTGGATGGAGGCATACTAGGAAAATCCGCTGGAACCACCTCTAGAAACTCAGAAACCACCGGAACTGACTCAATAGATGGGAACTCCACACTATCATCCCGGAGATGAGCCAAGAAGGCTTGACACCCTCTGATGCGCCCAAATTACACCTTTAAAAGAAGTGCAAGCGGTTGCTGTTCAAATATAAAACCCAACTAAAAGTTGGGATCGATCCTACAGGGAATATGGAAAGACTATGGTCGATTAGTGTTTACTTCAAGCTTTTAGTCAATTATTTCCTGTAAAGTGGTTTTTTTTATAGTAACAAGTAATTATTGTAACAAGAACGTATCAAGTAACCAATGTTAATTTCAAGAGTCTTTATCAATAAGAGAAGTGACTAGGGCAATGGTCCCCATGAGATCATAACTTAGTAAGGCTTTCGTACTTGGTTCACTAGTTTGGTGCTTAGCATGCAGAATCGGTATGTTAGGTTCATCTAATTCCTTGGTCTGGCAACTAGGTGAAGTTCACCACACGCCTTGGTCCGGCCACGGGTGTCTCTTTACTAACCCTTACCCTTGATCCCAGATTAGCTATTCCCGGACAAGGTCAAGCTATTAGACGAAGGTTGATAGCCTTGAATCTCATTGTTTACAACCCTTTTCCCATCCATTACCTCCTTGGTCCAGCAAGTAAGGATAAGGCGAGTTCTAACATTTTCAACCGTTAAAAATCAATCAAAGCGAAGGAAAGAACAGTACATGCATGAACACCTCCCTAGATTACCTAAGTACTTAGCCTACTTCATTAATCCTTTATGGTTTCCACAACCCTAGTTGTGGATTTAGCTACTCATGTTCATAAGCATGCAATCACTGTTTGTTTGAGCAATCATCAGGAGATACTTACAAAGAAGAATAAGGAAGACTGGAATCTTGAAGAATATTCTCAAGAACACTTCAAATTATCAAGAACTAGTCTTCAAATTCAACACCAAAATCAAAGTAACAAAATATCCAAAAGTAACTTGAAATAATTCGTGAACAACCAAAAATAAAACCTAAGGGAAAGTATTTATAGACAAAAAGAAATCTTGTCCTAAACAAACTAGTAAACTGGCTTGGCAGGGATAACAGGTCAGATTGACGGTACGTCGTTTGGGACGATGGTCCATAGTCTTCTCAGGTCAACCGTGGTCCTGCTGGTCAATGTCTTCTGGCATGAAAACTTCAGGTGGAAACACGAGTCATTCTTTGAATGACGGCTCGTCCTTGGACTCGTGGTTTCTTGGACCACTTTGGTACCTTCTCTGCTTCAGTGATGATGAGTCACAAAGACGGACCATCTTTTGGAAGTATGGTCCGTTCTTCAGAGTCGTCTTTTCTTCCATACTTAGCCAGTTTTCTAAACTTTTGGTTGACGTGTCACAGAAATGGGTCATCTTTTACGGTACGTTCTTCAGAGTCGTCTTTTCATCCACACATTGCCCATTTCAGGACTTGAGAGTATGAGTGTCAATGATGGGTCCGTCGGTTGAAAGCACGGCCTGTCATCTTGACTCGTCTTCACTGTAATGACCAGATTTCAGCTCAACTTCTACTTTTCGCTCAAGGAACCTTTTTGCATGTACACTTAACCAAAAGCATCAAATCCACAGATAAAATGCTCAAGAACTTGCGAAAATCCTGAGTATTAAGCATCGAAAGTGGCGTATTTCTATGCCACATCAACACCCTTAACTTAAGACTCTTGCTTGTTCTCAAGCGACACACAAAAACTATTCTACAACGACGCTATAGCAAAAGGATACTAGGAACCACGACAGTCATATGATTTAGCAATTTAGCTCATAAAATGTATCCCCCTCCCCTTTTTAATACAAAACCAGTGCATGCATTCCGACTATCAAGACAACACAAGAGGATCCATGGATGACATTACACTATCAACAGATGATGTAACATACACATACGAGACTTACACTAACAGTTAGCAGTCAAAGTTGCTCTAGTGCCCTCACCACAAAAAAGTCCCAATCACACAATAATATAATTAAGAATTCGGGTACTTGAACAAAGACACTCGCACTCACAATAGATATTCAAGAAATACGTGCACAATACCATTGGCTTGCCCTTATTTTCTATGCCTCGGCTTTTGGACAATTCGATTAGGATCACTATAGGACTTCTCTTGGCTTGTAACGTAAGCTTGGGGACGGGTATGGTAGATATGGACATCAGTGACTAAGCCCTCCTTGGTACTACGCTATTTGTTTTCTCCACTTATCGAACCAACTCTATTCTTTTCCTCCTTTTTTTTCTCCCTTTTTATTTTTCAACAAGTGACGGGTGCGGCTTTTGGTTTAACTTCAACTCTTTTTCACATTTTCTTTTTCTTTCTTTCTTTCTTCTCTTTTCTTTTACTTTTTCTTTGTTTTTCTCTTTCTTTTTCTTTTCTTTAACATGACCGCCGCACCCATTATTTCCCTTTTTCATTACTAACCACATGCTCTTTTCATACCCTTACTCCTCACTCACCTCTACAGTATCCACCCTCAACTTAGGCGATTTTCCTGAGTTGAGGTACACGATGTCCAAGGAGGGACCAGGGCCAAACTAAAGGTTTTGCAAAAAGACGGGGAAGGTGATTCGGCTAGACAACAAAATGGGTCAATTTAGGCTCAAAATCAGGGATCAAAGAGTATTTACTTCATTTGGTCGGTCATTTGGATAAAGTGGACTAATTCAAAAATGGCCTATGATCCTTGCCTAACCAACCATCCTACAACCTAGGTAAGACTAACCGAGCAAGTTCTAGATTGGCACACAAAGCAAGAACAAGTCAAATTAAGCTCACACACTTATGGCACAGAGTCAAACAATTACATGCTAACTATCAGGTTCATGCTCTAGCTTAAGCCATTCATCAAGTCGATTACATCCTAATGTCATGCGCAGATCTATAATAGTCAGTCTATCAACAACATATACTATCATGCCACTCAAAATTTGGAGGGGTCTCCATTTTCAATCAAAATCTCAATTTAAAATCATATCACATACTGTGCTAAGTTCCTTTTTTTCTTTTACTATATACACCCTATACTACACATGCCAATTCAACAGAAAATAAAAATTCTTAGGGAAAGAACACAGGCAAGAAAACCCTAAGGATTCGGGTACCTTGTGAGTACCCTCATGGGTTGCCTCCCATACAGAGCTGATTTAATGTTGTGGCACAACGCGGGTCTCTCGGCTACTCAGACTTCGTCAAGAGGTCCGTCAAAACAGCGAACACCTCATGCTTCCCCCACCCCACCAAAAAAAGATGTGAATTATCCTCAATGCACTAATGAAATTACAAATCATAGGGGGGCGAGAACATACCTGTGGTGCCTAAGCGCCGATGTCTGGTGTCGCATCCTTCGAGCCCTCAGGATCGGTGCCCGTAGTAGTTTCTCCAACAATTGAGGCTGCCTTCGCAGTCCTCTCATCAATGGTAACAGCTCCCCGAGCAGCTCCCTCATCTACCACTCCCACACTAGGGTCTACATAAGGTACTGTACCTCTCCTTGAGCCACCTCAGCCAATGCCATCCACCTCTATCTGTTGTGTAGCCAACGACATTTGCGACGCTTTCCTCAGCTCTCTTCGTGCCTTCTTCGCAGCCCTGCCTTCTTTCTTCTTCTGAGATTTAGGACTAAGTGGGGCATCATCACTTACAACATGCTTGTCCTTTTGCTTCTTTTTCTTTTCAGGTGCGGGGTCTGCAACAGTCTCACGAGGGGGGATGGTGCCAATAAATCAATAAACTCCTCTTCCGCGGTCCCAACCAGTGGTAACTGTATGTCTGGCACCTGCCTCTGCTGAATATCTACATTAACCCAGACCTGTGCAAACTTGGTGAGGATAGCGGTAAGGTCTGGAATAGTCAAGTTCCGCATCCGATCATTAACCCAAATCTCAATGGTGTCTAGTCGTGCATTCAAACTATCAATCGACTTTTGGATTGGCACCATGGAATCTGCTATCTCACGTCGAATCAGCGGCTTCATCGAGGTTGAAAACCTCTTAATATGTTCTTATGCATGGAAGACCTCTTTGGCGACCTTGCTAAATACATCGCTGGTGAAGACATGTGGTTGACCCTGGCTGTTGGATGGCCTGGACTGAGCTGAGGAAGATGGGAAAACTGCTAATATCGCTGGTCTGGAACCCGGTCTAGTCTGCTCATCAAATACCACCAACGCATCCAGTGGCAAATCACCACTAGGCTCTGGAAAGTCGGTTGTTGTAGCATAAGCTCTAGTGCATGCCACCAGGTTGGTGGCATCTCGAATCAAAGCTACATCCTGAAAGCTGGACTCATGAACGATCCGGTCAACGCTCGGTATCTCAGGCACTTCGGTAGCCTGGCAAATCTGAGTGATAAGGCAAGAAAATGACATGGTGGTAGACAGCCTCAGCGCTCGCTCTCTAATCTCTTCTGCAATAATGCGGGCAATAATAATATCATAGCGGGACATAAATACAGCAACCAAAATAGCTCAGTCAGGAGTAAGAGTATTATCTGCAGTTGTCGGTACCAACCAGTGTCTAACCACTGCCCACCAAAATGTTCCAGCTACATTCAGTGTTGCCTTGCCAATATTTGGTATCCGTTCTTTCAACCAAGGCGGATTGTCGTCTATGATGAGTGAGGCAATCCAGTGATAGTGTATCTTTTTCTATCTCAGTTGCTCCATACGAGCATCCAAGTCTAACTAGGAGGCTGGAGCTACAAAGTTCAGGCCATAGAGAAAATATTGAATGGTGCACTCTGAGATGTCGACCTGTACCCTCCGAATTTGTATCCTCTGAAGAGCTGGCTCTGACCTCGGATTTTTCGCTTTCTCGCACTAGTTCATCAATATAGCTGCGTAGACAGCATAGAACTCACGGACAATGACCGGGTTGTATGGACCACCTGGCTGGCTCATCCACTACAAGCCGTAGTGATCATACAAAGCCTTGACTTCTGCCATATCATCGAAACCTACCGACTGGATCGCAACCTCCTTGTGAATGCTCCGCCGATTGTGCCCTTTGTCATTCAGTGCCCGACTCTCATGGTAGAGCCTAGATGCACCCTCAATGGCCCAGCGAACCTGATCCCGTACTCTGGCATTCTTTCATATGAAGGTGGGTGGTTCTACAAGAATAGCCCCATCAACATGCTGTTCTTCAGTGGTCGGAGTCTCTTCATCAGACTTCCTGGCAGCCCCACTGTGACTCGGGCTCGCTCTTTCAGATTCGGAGCCTGACCCCTCTTCTTGCTTGCTACCAGATCCTGAAGCGTCTCTCGATTCCGACCCTTCAGACCTACTTGCTTCTGGAGTTGTACTAGACTCACCCTCTCCCTCTTCAGATTGGGGAGGAGTGGTTTTTGATTGGACCTTAGCTTACTAGCTCGTGGTCCTAGGAATGGCCTCCGGGTCAGAATCAATCTCATAAATTTCTTCTGAGCCGCTCTCTTCTGACTCAGTGGCCTCATCTTGAATTTGTCTATGTTTTTGAATGAGAGCCTTTGAGTCTTTGGCTTTGGTCTTCTTTGGCGTGTTTTTAGGAGGCATGGTACCTGCGGGGCAGATGTTGTTAATACAAAGAGTGATCACACAAAAAAAAAAAAATCCTGCACAGTTGACTGTATAAGGATGACGGCTCCATAAGACAGTCTGTCCTTTGAAAGGACGGGTCCGTCTTGAGAGTCGTCTTCCAACTTTAGACTTTAGACATGATTATGAATCCAACAACGGGCTGTAAGTTAGAACTATGGTCCTTCTTGTAGACTCGTACAACCGGGGAACCATTTTTATGATCAAAACTCTCTCCCACTTCGTTTTTGCTGTGTTAACTCAATCTCCACAACATCAAACTCCCATATAGATTCAAAATTAAATACACCCTACCACACAGACGCATCACACAGTTTTGTAGGGTGTCAATAATGAAATTTTTGACTTTAAATCACTACCCTATTGATGGTTTTGCTTGAAATACAAGAATGACACAAAAAGAACATACCCTTGATGATTCTAGTCTTTTTCATGTGTGAGGAATGCTTGCCGGAGGTGTGTAAAATTTCTTTAATGTTTTATTTTGTTTTTGGGGAATTTGAGTCGGATTAGGAGAAGGGGAGAGAGTATTTTGATCTCTTTTTACCTTTAAAAATGGCGGTGACCCATTCGGAAGGGGAGAAGTAGGTGACAGCCGGGCCGGGTTCTAAAAATTTAAAATTGGGCCAACCCGATTGCTATTACTGTATCTGGGACCTACGAGTCCAAACAACGGTCCGTCATTTGAAAGACGGTCCGTTGTTGGACTCGTGGTCTACTTTTTTTGACTCATCAACTGCAAGGGATGACGGTTTCATCGACGGACCGTGGTTCGAACCACGGGTCCGTCCTGATGACACGTCGTTCCTCATCCGTGACCTGGTTTCTCCCCAGGAACCACGACTTAGATCGATGGTCCGTCCTTTCAAAGGACGGTCCGTAAACCAAGTAGTAGTTTTTGGAACTCCTGCAGTTTTGTACTTTTCCTCCTCATCTGCACAGACAACAAACTTTAGCCTTGGGTTGCCTCCCAAGCAACTCTTGATTTAACGTCGCGGCATGACGCAAGTGTTTTGGCTACTCAGACTTCACTAAAACACTCTATAGTCTTTACACTACAACTAACATAAGGTAAATTACAAAATCATGGGTTGCCTCCCATGTAGCGCCTGATTTAACGTCGCGGCACGACGCAGGATACTTGACTACTCAGACTTCATCAAGCTCCTTGGTTGGGATGAACTCATCTATGCTCCATGCTTCAATAGTCTTGATATCCTCTGTTGTGCCGAAATACGCTTTGATCCTCTGCCCGTTTGCCTTGAACCATTTTACCTTTAGGTTTTCAAGTTCAATAGCTCCATGAGGGAAAACTTGCACCACCTTGAAGGGTCCAATCCACTTGGACTTCAACTTGCCACGAAACAAGCGAAGTCTAGAGTTGAAAAGCAGGACTAAGTCACCTGGCTGAAAATCTCTCTTCTCTATATTCCGGTCATGATACAGCTTCATCCTCTCTTTGTATAGGGCTGGCCTTTCATATGCATTTAGTAGGAGCTCATCCAACTAATTCAGCTGCCCTAACCTTTGAAGTGATGCTGCACCCCAATCTAAGTTCAGCTTCTTCAAAACCCACATGGCCTTGTGCTCTAGCTCAACCGGAAGGTGACAAGCTTTACCAAACACAAGCTGATATGGATACATGCCTATTGGAGTCTTATACGCAGTCTGGTACGCCCACAATGCATCCTCCAGCTTCCGCGACCAATCCTTTCTATTTGCATTAATAGTCTTGGACATGATTGATTTGATTTCTCTATTTGAGACCTCCACTTGCCCACTCGTTTGCGGATGATAAGGGGTTGCAACTCTGTGTTTCACTCCATATTTCTCAAGTAAAGCACGAAACAACTTGTTGCAAAAGTGAGAACCTCCATCGCTAATAATGGCCCTTGGCGTACCAAATCTGGAGAAGATGTTCTTTTTCAGGAACGCTGTGACACATTTACCTTCATTGTTTGGAAGCGCAACTGCCTCTACCCACTTAGACACATAGTCAATAGCCACCAATATATACTGGTTCCCATCAGATAGCACAAACGGCCCCATGAAGTCAATGCCCCACACATCAAATAGTTCAATCACAAGGATAGATTCATATGAAGCTCATGCCTCCTTGATTTGCCTCCTTCCCTTTGACACCTGCTACAAGCCTTTGCAAACTCATGGGCATCTTTATGAATAGTCGGCCAATAATAGCCGCATTGTAAAATCTTATGGGCCGTCTGGATACCACTATGATGACCTCCAACAAGGGATGAATGGCATGCTTCCAATATCTCTATTATCTCAGCTTTCGGCACACATCTCCGTATCATCGTATCAGCACAGACACGAAATAAGAACGGCTCTCCCCAAAAGTATTTCTTCACGTCAGACATAAACTTTCTCCTTTGGTGAATGGATATATCATCAGGCACTAAATCACTTGCCAAGTAGTTGGCAATGTCCGCGAACCATGGGATCAAGTCCTGACAAGCAGCCAATACATGTTCGTCAGGAAACCAGTCATCAATCTCGAGCTCATCATTCAGCTTTAACATAGCTTCTTCTTCAAACCTAGACAAATGATTTGCCACCTGATTTTTAGTACCCTTGTGGTCCTTAACTTCAAAGTCAAACTCCTACAGCAGCTACACCCATCTAATCAACCTTGGCTTAGCATCCTTTTTCGCCATGAGATAGAGAAGAGCTGAATGGTTAGTATGCACCAACACTTTGGTGCCAAGCAAATAAGATATGAATTTCTCGAAGGCAAAGACCACAACAAGGAGTTCCTGTTCAGTCACTGTATAGTTCTTCTGAGCCAGGTTCAGTGCCTTGCTAGCGTAGTAAATAGGATGAAGAATCTTCTCGCGCCTTTGGCCTAGGACTGCTCCTAGCGCCACCCCACTAGCATCACACATAACCTCAAACAGTTGCGACCAATGAGGAGCAATAATGATGGGAGTTATAACCAACTTCTCTTTGAGGCACTCAAATGCCTTGAGATAAGCATCATCAAATACAATTTTTACCTCCTTCTCCAACAACTTGCACAATGGATTTGCAATTTTGGAGAAGTCCTTGATAAATTGCCGATAAAACCCTGCATGACCCAAGAAACTCTGGATACCTTTCACAGAAACTGGTGGAGGCAATTTTTCAATCACCTCGATCTTTGCTCTATCAACTTCTATGCCCTTCTTCTAAATTCAGTGACCAAGTATGATGCCTTATTTGACCATGAAGTGACACTTTTCCCAATTCATCACTAGGTTATACTCTTCACACTATTTCAACACACAACCCAGATGATCTAGATAATCTTCAAATGAATCACCTACCACCAAAAAGTCATCCATAAAGACCTCTATAGTGTCCTCCACCATATCTGAAAATATAGACATCATACATTGCTGAAAAGTTGTTGGTGCATTGCAAAGACCGAACGGCATCCTCTTGAAGGCAAACGTCCCATATGGGCATGTGAATATAGTTTTCTCTTGGTTTTCGGGGGTAATAGAGATCTAATTATACCCTGAATAACCATCAAGAAAATAGTACCAACCTCTACCTGCAAGACGGTCTAGCATTTGATCCATGAATGGCATTAGAAAATGGTCCTTCTCAGTCCACGCATTCAACTTTCTATAATCCATGCATATGCGCCAGCCTGTCACTGGCCTCATCAGAATTAGCTCATTTTTAGCATTAGGAACCACAGTAATCCCTCCTTTCTTTGGTATGCACTGAACTGGGCTCACCCACTTGCTGTCAGAAATTAGGTAAACCACATCTGCATCTAACCACTTTATGATCTCTTTCTTGAAGACTTCTTGCATAGGCTGATTTAACCTACGCTGATGCTCAATAGATGGAACACAATCAGGCTCGAGATGGATTTACTGAGTACAGATTCCAAGCAGAATCCCAATAATGTCTGTGATGGTCCACTCAATAGCTCTTTTGAACTTCCTCAATACTGCAACCAGAGCCTCAACCTGTGCTTCACCCAAATCTGCAGCAATGATTACTGGCAAAGTCTCATTATCTCCCAAAATACATACCGAAGATGAGTTGGCAGTGCTTTGAGCTCCAAGACTAGAGCCTCTCAATAGATGGACGAGCCAGTGGTATCGTCCTATTCTTCAAATCCAAATCCAGCCTCTTTGGTGCATGATCCCAAACCTGTAAGTGTTACAACCATCTCGTCATATTCATCAATGTCATCACC
>QJPP01004093.1:0-125209 GCA_003996215.1 Jaltomata sinuosa
TTTTATCTTTATTTCAATTTAATTGGTTGACTCTAAGGATTTCATTTTATAGCATAGCATATATGGAATTTTCTCTAAGATTATGTCTTTCCACATAAATAGTGCTCTATATGTGTACAATCTTATTACTCCATCAACCACTTTTGTTTAGATATAAAAATGACTTAAACGGGACAGGTAAACAGAATGTTACAAAAGTATATCACATACTAATATTTATGTGTAATATTCAATAACAACAAGAGCATATTTGTTTCTTAACTTATCATATCTTGTTAAATCTGACAAAAACAGGAATACACAAATAATAAGAAAATAAGTATTTTTTCCGTTTCAATTCGGTTATCTTACCTTTTTTTTAATACGTTTCAAAAAAATACATCTTTCTTTTTTAGCAACTCTTTAATATTCAACTTTCTATATAACACATTAACGGAGCTAGAATTTTTACTATGGGGTTCGAAATATAAAAAGTAAACAGGTGAAAATTATTTACATCCCCTAACTTTACTTTAAAAATCAAACATTCTCTTCAATTTTGAATAATAATCATTCTCCCCCCTTTATCATATGCAATGTCTATTTTACCCTTAACATTTTAAATTTTCTATTTATGTAATATATTTTTATATTATATATATTCATTTTTCTTAACCTAGATATTTATCATTTTTAGTTAAATTCATTAACATTATTAATAAAATAATCTTCTTATAAACTAATCACAAAATCTAATGCTATTTTTTATGATTGGTATTTTAATATTTTATGCATCAAGTGGGCGTTTGGCCATCAAAATAAAAAATAATTCACTTTATTTAAAATTTTTGGAGTTGGAGTTGTGTTCAGCTATACCGTTTTTGAAAGACTTTTTAGAATTTAAAGTGTTAAACATAACTAAAAAGTGAAAAAATGAGATAGAAAAAAGTGAAAACAAGTATTTAGGTGTTTTCACTTTTTCAAACGCAACTTTAAGTTGTATTTGAAATTTTTATGGGCAAACAACATTTTTTGAATAAAGTAAAATAATTTTTCAAAAAATAGTGAAAATTGCTTATGAGCAAACGGGCATGTATGTATATATGTAATTATGTATATAGATGCATGTTTTAATTCTCTCTCTATTATTCACTAATATCAATATAAATAAACGATGTTTGATTGTCAATAATGAAATATTTTCTAAATTATAATTATAATTTTATAAATAACAATCATTCAATTTGTTATATATATATATACCTCTATTTTTAATTATTTTTTGCATTACATGCAATGAAATATAGTTATAAAGTTATAACTATCAGTTATTTTTACTTGTATAATTAGATATTAGTGTTTTGATTATTATTAATAATTTTTTTTTACTCATTTATTTCATCATGGAACGTCATTAACTTATATACTCAATTAGTATTTCTCACTCTTTTTTTCATCTAAAAAATAATATTTATTTTTTTATAGAAAATCTGTTATATAGATTTTAAAAAATAAAAATAGTGATTACAAAGAAGTTTTTTTAAAAAAAATATAAAGGTTGATAATACAAGGGCAAAATAGGTATTTTAAAAAGTCAATTAGAATAAAGGGGGAAGAATGATTATTGTTCAAAGTTGAGGAGGGTGTTTGATTTTTAAAACAAAGTTTGGGGGTGTAAACGATTTTCACCCAAAGTAAACACACGAAGAGGTCAAAGGGGGTTCATATCTACTATATATACGTAAAAAATAATTTTAACCATGTATAAACAGTGTAATTTTCTGTTGAAGGAGGTTCATCCTGGGATCTTACTAGCTCTGCCCCTGATATGACATTTTAATACCACAAAATAACATTTTGATACATTCTATATATCTTTAGTTTAAGGTCATACGATTAAAAAATCTTCTTTAATTTTTTAAATTTCATATAAATTTAATAAATAAATTAAAATAAAGGGAGTAATTTTGAATTAGTGTGAGTATATGGAATAGGATTGGCAAATTTTTTACGTCTTGTAACCGGTGCTTTACAGGAAAAAGAAAAAGAGTAATAACAATATTATCACGGAGAGAGAATTCTCTCGAGTCTTGGGCTAAAATTATCCCTCATCTATTAGAGTAGGTTCATTTTGGTCCCTCAAATATAATTCTGAGCATATTTAGTCCCTTAACTTTACTAAAGTGAAGCACTTTTGGTCTTCCTAACATAATAATGTTAAAAATTAATTGATATACATTTTCTTTCTTTCTTGTCTCTTAATTTTTTAGGATTAATATAGTAGTAGCTATTTATATTTGAAGACAATACTTTAGAACACAATAATCTGCCCACTCAAAAAAAAAAAACCATTTCTTAATTACAATAACAAATGGTCTTAAAGTCAGTGGTGTAGCTAGTAATTTGGTGAAGGATGTGCGAATTTCTTCTTAATTGTGTTTAAGAGCGTGCAAAATTAAATATATACTCATAATAGCTAACACTTAACCTCTATGAGTTTGTATTTTACAAGTCACGTGGGTGCCACATGGGTTTAACACTATTACTTTTAAACGGATTTTGTTAGGGAGATCAAAAGTGCTCCACTTTAATAAAGTTAAGGGACTAAATATGCTCAGAGTTATATTTAAAGGACCAAAATGAACCTACTCTAATAGTTAAGGGACAATTTTAGCCCCAAACTCGAATTCTCTCACAATTGAAATTGATTTGCTTTTAGTACTCATTCCATTTTATATTATGTGACTCATGTTAGACATAAATTTTAAAGAATTTGTTTTTAGTAGTGTATAATTTATTAAATTGATTTAATTAATAATATTTTTAAACTCTAAATTTAACTGCTACTATTTTATATTATTTTTTAATATTAAGAATAATATGAAGAGAAAAAAAACTTTCTTGATTTGCTAAAATGAACAAATAAAAAAAAATCCAAAATCAAAGTAAAATGAAACGGAGGCTTCTGTTCATTTTACTCGTTTACTTTAAACTTAACACGCCCCTTAAAACCAACATATACAAAGCTGCGGCGATATTCCAGTGTTAAGGAGGAAGATCCGAAGGTTTTCCGTGTCTGAGGCTGTGGGTTTATGCCTGTACACATTCTTCCTCTTTTTGCTATCGCAGATTTAAAAAAAAATAAAAAATTTAAATATAAAAATATAAAATTAACAATTAAAAAAAGAAAAAAAAAACATTCTACTAAAACAAAAGAGACTCTCCATTTCTTACACAAATATCATCCAAAAACATATTTTTACAAAGACCAAAAACCTATTTGGTCTTCTTATTTCTTCTTCAAAAATCACAGAATTCTTTGCCCATCCGCCACCCACCCTTTGCCGGAGTCCAAACCTCGTGACTTATACGTTCAGAAAATACTTTCAATTTTTCTCCCTTCTTCCTATTTTTTTATTTTCAATTTGCTTGTCTATTACGATGCATAATATACACTCAAAAATTAGTTTTAAATTTTTGATTCTAGAGCTATCTCATATTGTTTTTATATTTATTAATTTTTATTTTTTTACTTTTCAAAATTTCATTTCAGAACACTCGATACGCTGACATGTATGTGGTTCTTTTTATATTTCTAATTTTTTTTTCATAATTTATAATCTTTATGAGTTGACAATGAAAAATAGGCACAAATATTTTAATTATGAAATAAAAAAATCTATATTTATTATATTTGCATAAAGGTTCGTTACTTTTTAAATATATCAAACATTGATATTCATTTGTTAGTTTAACGATTATTATATAGTTAGCTTAAAAGTATTATCATATGTTAAATTTCAGAATTTCTTTAACTTTAAATTTTGCCTCCACTTATGTGTAAATGTGATGAAGGATAGAAAAAGCCAAAAATGGAAAGACATCTAGTTGTTTCAATTACCTAGCACATCACATCACATTAAATGCATAAGATAAGGACATGTCCGGAGACAAGCAATGCCAACTGATCTTTTTAACTCCTATTATAGTATTTTATGTGACATCTTTTTCATTTTAATTCGTGCCAAAAAAATTACTCCTTTTATTTCAATTTATTTAATCTACTTTTTTTTTAATTCATTTTAAATAGAATATTTTTTTTTTGAAAACTCTTTAACTCTAACTTTCTACATGACATATTCAAGATCACAAGATTACAGAATATTTTAATATATTTAACATCTTTAATTTAAGACCACAAGTTTTAAAAATCTTCTTTAATTTTATTAAACTTCGTGCTAAGTTAAAATAGACCAAACAAATTAAAACGAAGGAAGTACTTTATTATAATTAAAAATAATTTAATTTTAAATTTTTTTTATTCTTAATAAAATGACTTATAACCACACAAAAATTTAATAATTATTCTAAATCATAAATTTTAATTTTTCTTTTTAAATATCGTATTAAGTTAAAGAGTATCACATAAAATGAGATTAAAGAAGTAATTTGTAAGAGGATTTTGGTCTGGATAAAAACTTGTTTATTTTACTTCCCTAGCCACATCTGGAACCGAATTCTGTACTACTTTGTTTGCCTCATTTGCATCCCAATCAAACATAAAAAAATTCGAACACATTTACAAGCTCTAGGAAACGTAAAATTAACCTCACCATTGAAGTCGATGCACTGTGCTTAGGTAAACAGTATAATTTTTGAAAACCGAAAGAAGGAGTTTGGTTTTTAGAAAATCAAGTGGGTTAATAGCAGCAAAACATCTCTGAACAAGGTTTTTATCTTGGGCAGAAAATTAAAGTTAGAGAAAAGGTGCGTATAATGCACAATGTGGAGAAGATCAGATAGCTGAATCTGAGCCGATGGCTTGTAACCTGAACGAAGTCGTCCAGCTAAGAGCAGTCGTGTCAGACGCCGTATAACGACGTCCGGCAAAAGGTTGCGCTCTAGCGAAGCCAGCATCAACCGCACCGTAGCATCATAAGGCACCTGCACTACCGCATCCATCTTTCTCTGCTCAAAGGAGAAGGAAGAATGAATGATATGGACTTTATCTTTATGTTCACTCTTTCAAGGGCTTATCTATATGGGCAGTGGCTCACTTTTTCTATCATCTAGGGGAAAATTCCAGTTTATGTAACAGTTCAAAGAGCTTTTTCCTTTTTTGGTACTCTCTTTGGCTCGACTCAATTTATACGAGCTAGTTTGACTTGATACAAAATTTAAAAAAAAAAAACTTATGAAATTTATAGTTTAAAATAAATTATAGATGTTTGTGTAGCTATAAATTATATTATAAAGGTAAAATGAGTATTTTAATGTTAAATTATTATTAAATATAGAAATGTGTCATTCTTTTTGAGATATATTTTAATTTATTTATCTTACTTTTTTTTAGTCCGTTTAAACAAAAATATTTTTTCATTTTTAACAACTCTTAATTTTCAACTTTCCACATGACATGTTCAAGACTACAAAATTAAAGTGCATTTTAGTTTATTTCATATATCTTTAATTTAAAATCATAAGATTAATTTTTTTTAATAAAACTTTCTTAAACTTTGTATCAAATTAAAATAGAATAAATAAATTGTTGCCGACCATGATATAATTATGATAACTTGGAAAAGTTGTGCTTGATAGTAGTGCATATTGTGAACTGAAAAATGTGTTGATGCAGGAACTAACGTTAAATCCAAGTACCTTTTCATTTTATTCTAAAGAGAAAATGGTCAAATTTATCCCTCAACTATCAGAAATGGATCAATTATATCTTTCGTTTGAAAATAATATCAAATATACCCTTGTTGTTAAAGAATTGGGTCACCTATACCCTTATACTAACGAAACTTCTAACTGACCATTTTAAGTTTAAAGTCCTGCTGACATGGCTGCCACCTGGAAATTAAATAATATTTTAAAAATAACCTTTTAACATCATTAAAGAACCCTACCCAGCTACTCCTTCATTATAAAAGTGTGTTCCCTACATGTGTCTTCTTCTCCATAGAACCCTTACTGGTCTTGGATACGAAATTTATTTTTATTGTGTCAACTTGATACATGCTTAATTGGAAAAAAACGAAGCAAAGGTACTCTAATAATTAGGAAAAATATCATGGTATTAGAAAATGTACTTGTCCAACATACGTTATAGCAACCAATTGCACAAAAAAATATTTGCAAATGCTCAAGCTGCACAACATCAGCTTAATATGCCCATCAAATTACACAAAAATCTGAATAAAATAAACTCAAATACAGAAAGTTGTCCAGAATTTCAACAACCAAACAACGCAAAAACTGACTAATTCTAATTGTTGAAAATATCTTCATATATACCTACTTCCCAAACAGTGCTAAAGTGTTCACAACGACAAGAAATATAAGCAAAAAAAGTTGTCCAACATATGTTTAGTGGAGGATTCTATGGAGAAGAAGATACAACTAGGGAACCTTTTGTAAGAAAGGATCAATAACTGCGTAGGTTCTTTAATGATGTTAACAAAAATATTTTAAACATATTTTTTTCCTTCAAACATGGCAGCCATGTGTCAACAAAATTTTAAGCTTAAAATGGGTTAGTTGGAAGTTCCGTTGGTATAATAGTATAAGTGGCCCAATTCTTTAATAGTAGGGGTATATTGGATACCATTTTTAAACGGAGGATATAATTGATCCATTTCTGATAGTTGAGAGGTAAATTTGACCCTTTTTCCTATTCTAAATGCATCTCTTGTGCTAGAACTTTAGGCTTTTTCGGCTACTTGTTATCTTTTAATTTATTATGGTACTTTCCATATATTACTTTTTACTTTCTCCATTTATTTTTATTTGTCCACTATTTCAAAAATAGATGTTTATTTTTACTTGTCACTTTTAATATATTTAAAAAATAATTTTTTTTTATATTTTATTTTTAATATTAATTACTTATTAGTCAACACATTTCAAAACCTAATACTAATCGTTAATTAATATGAATATTATGGTAAACTACTCATATCAATTATTATTTTTAAGGGGCGTGCAAAATTCAAAGTTGTCACGACCCGATTTCTCGGTCATGATGACACCTACAACCCCCAGTAGGCGAACCAATCCCCGTAGCCCGAAATGGTTAGTAATGGGCCACTACCCAACATGCGGAAGAAGCATAATATAAGCAGAAGCAAGGAAAATAAGATAACGAAATAAGCAACATGAATGCATAAGCGGAAGCTAAACCACACCCAAAACCTGGTATCATAGTATAAGAGTTGAAACTACATTAACAGAGTACAAAGGATCCAAAATAATATATACACATCTGTCTCTGAATAGCAAAAAGAGTACAAAATACAAAGGATGGGCTAAAAGTCAAGCCTCGGTCGTCAAGAGCTCACCTTCAACCTCACATGGTCCAAAAAATCCGCCCGCACGAGTCACCAATAGATCAACGCCGATGGTCCACACTAGGATCTGCACCAGGAAGATGCAGAGTATAGTGTGAGCACCAATTGCTAAGAAATGGGTACCCAGTAGGTATCATAGGCCGACTGAGCGCATATAAGATATAAGAGCAGCAATGTAGCAGAAAAGAATTAAGTAGTCACAGAAACAAAGAATAAGTACACGAAAGCTAGCACAGAAAGATACAAGAAGAAAACAACATACTAGGCTAGCTAACAAAAATATACATCACAGAACGTAGGTGAAGGAAGAAAGAACGCACCTGGGGTCCTTGCAATAACAATATATAAAGAGAGTTTAAGAAGAAGGCGGTATACCGGTAACCTCAAGTTAAAGAAGGGAAGGAGATAAGTAAATAATCTAATCATTCTTGAAAACCCAATTCTACTACTAAAACATGCCAATAATATACCTTCAAGGTAGGAACAACTAGCCAATAATCCAAGTATAATCATGAAGTGAACCAAGAGCATACACTATATAACTCCCATATGTGAAACCTCGAATAAGAACCCGAATATAACCATAATCAGTACCGGAGATGCGATAGGATAATAATAAGTCTACCTACAGTCCTAACGGGGCCCCATACACTCAAGGAATACATACAAGTAAAGACAAATCCTCCGGTATCCCATAATAACGGAGCGTACACTCAGTAAACAGCAAACAAGGGTGGAGTCTCACACAAAGAATGATATGATGCACTAGTGAAAAACCAGGTGGAACAATAACTTTATATGTACCTCCTCCGGCGCCTATGGACCCAACAGGTAGGATCCATGGAAGGACATGACCCGTATATCTCAACTCCACCGTATATCCTCCCCTCCGGCATACTCAGCAAGTATCCCCTGATCTGGATCGGCAAGGTCCATGAAGGTCCTCGACCACATACTAATCTCACAACCTCAAAATAATCATCTGGAGTGTATCTGAATATCATCCAGTAACCAAAGCTTAAAAATGCATGCTCGGAGCCTATCTAGGTTTAAAACAGTGAATCATGTCTCAAAAACCTCAACAAGGGTGTCCAGGCGTATCCGGGTCTAAAACAGTAGTAAAACAAATCTGATGCTCGGCCCGTCCGAGTCTAGTACCATCTCAAAACAATAGAAAATTAAATCTAGCACTACGGCCCAGCTGAGTCTAGTAGTAGTATGAAAACTGGTGAGAAAATCATCCTTTTACCTCTTTTACCCCAAGAAGATCCATGAAAATAATTCCAAACCCTTTCATAACCATTTTTTTAAACCAAAAATGGGTCCTTGGGGACATGCAAGGTTTAGAAATCCAACAATAGTTGGACCTAAGCCAAAACTGTAGTAAAACATGTGAAAAACCTCTTTATTTGCATGATAATGGCATGCTCAATCACAAACAGTAGCCCAACGGCTCACAACCAACCTATTGGCCCTGCACAGGCTTCAATCGCTCTACAACACATATAACCAGCTCTACAGATGAATATCGATGTCCAAGACTCACAGACATTCCCGAATAATCCACCATCTATGGACCAGAGTCAATTACAATGCTACACAGGATCACAAAGGTGATATAAACAACTACAATGAACTCTACAACCAAACGAGTGAAATAATACGGACATGAAAAAACGGGTAAGGTCTGGGGTACCAAGATAATAAAACCAACCCAAGGATGTTAATTAGCACAATTATATCCTATATATGCAAAGTCTATAAGAGTTAAACCGTACCCTACCTATTGTCCGACGATAAGCTATTAGAACGATGATATCCAAGTCCGAACCGCTCCGAGAAGATCCAAAATGAAATCAAACTATCATAAACATAAATTACACATTAAAATGAGACTAACAATACCCATAATGCTATAATTATAGCCGGGTCAAAATTCGGGTCACAAACAGGTGCATGATCCTCGTAACTCAAAGCCAAAAATGAAAAATAACATAAGGTTTCCCATATTCCCGGGAGTTCATGCCCCAAATTTGAGCGGAAACATACCAAGAATGGGGGCTCAAAAAGCCCCTAAACCAAGGAATTGAAAAGGGAAATTTTATGAAGAATTAATGGAAATTAAACAAGAAACTTACCAATTCTAGAAGCCAAGAACGTCCACGGACCTGAAGTATATAATCCTCCAAGATAAGGGAGTGAACCAGGTGAAGAATGGTGAAATTTGAAGCAACAATGGAGGAGAAATCGAGTTTGGAAGAAGGGAACAAATGTTGGAAATTTGAAGGCCAACAACTTATAAGCTGCCACGCTCAGGCACCCCGGCGGCCATGCAGGCGCAGTAGCGGCCACACGTCATAGGCGCGCTGACATGCACAGGGGTGCAGGAGGCCATGTCCTGGCCGGCACACAGGCGCGTCGCCCAAGCGCAGGCGCGGCCAAGGCGATGCCCTGACACCCACACCAGCAAGCAGCAACAGCCCATACCAACTTTGGTAGATTTTTCTCAGACGGGCCTTCGGGAATGAGTCCGGGGTCCTATGAACACAAATGAGCAGAGCTATTTGACTAAAAATGGCATTCTAGACTCAACAAAATTGGTGAAAATCCCAACGGAGGTCGATAAAATGAAAAATGGGCCACACGCCCAAAAACCAACTTTAGGCCAACTTTTCTAAAATGGAACACCATGGCCTAAAAAGAGTCCTGAAGTCTCGGGACCCAAACCAAAGGTCCTTCTAGACTAAATTTGATATTTCGGAGCTAACAGCGCTGATAGAATTTCCATCCGAGGCCGTCTTCTCTTAATATTGACCAAAGTCAAACATCCAAGTTTAACTGGCTAGAAAACACAAAAACCAACACAAAACCAAATCGAAAGCTCTCATACCCCGATCAAGGGCCCATCTAGACCAAAATCCATGCTCTAGAGCTAACAGAACTGTCAAAATTTGATTTCGAGCCTGTTTACCAAGAATATTGACTGAAGTCAATGATATCCTAAGTTAAGGCTCTAAAATAGGGAAACAGCCAAAACGACCAAACGAACGGCCAGGGAACCAAACTATCGGTCCATGCAAGCCATAAATAACTTGGGCCCACTATCGACAAGCTCTAACAGTACAAAGAAATCATAAATGTGGGAATGACCAGAAGGGTCATCACTTATCCACTATTAAAAAGGACTTTCGTCCTCAAAATTCAAGAACAAGGAAGTACCTAAAGGCTCAAACAACTGCGGATACTGAGCCCATATCTCTCTCTCAGTATCCCAGGTAGCCTCGTCAACTGGACGGTGCCTCCACTAAACCTTAACAACCAAAATCTCCCTAGATCTCAATCTCCTGACATCTCTGGCCAAAATAGCTTTCGGCTCCTCAGTAAAGGCCAAACTCTCATCCAACTGAATCGTATCCCACTGCAACACATGAGACTCATCTGGAATATACCATCACAAAATTGATACATGGAAAACTGGGTGCATAACTAGAAATATCAGAGGCAAAGCTAACATGTAAGAAACACTACCAACCCTCTGAAAAATCTCAAACGGCTTAATGTACCTGGGGCTAAGCTTGCCCTGCCTATCAAATCTCATCACGCCCTTCATGGGTGATGCACAAAAAAATACTAATTCACCAACACTGAACTCTAAGGCATGAGTCTATGATCAGCGCAACTCTTCTACCTACTCTGAGCTGCCCGATGTCTATCCTAAATCACTCGGATTTGGTCTACGGAATCACGAAGCAAATCTGTGTTCTGCGGCCTAGAGTTCAAATGATCAAACCAACCCATCGGCGATCTGCAATGCCTACCATACAATGCCTCAAAAGGTTCCATGCCAATGCTCGAATGAAAAATATTATTATAAGCAAACTCGTCCAAAGACACAAACTGATCCCAAGAACCTCTAAAGTCAAGAACACATGACCGAAGCATGTCCTCCAAGACCTGAATAATCCTCTCGGACTGGCCATCTATCTGAGGGTGGAATGCGGTACTAAGCTGAACCTCTGTACCCAAATCTCGCTAAATAGCCCTCTAGAACTGAGATGTGAACTGAGTGCCCCGGTCCAAAATGATAGAACCTGGGACCCCATGCAACTGAACAATCTCACGAAGGTAAATCTGAGCTAACCTCTCTGCACTCTAAGTAGTCTGAACTGGCAAGAAGTGCGCTGACTTAGTCAGCCTATCAAAAATCACCCAAATAGAGTCAAACCCTCAAGAAGTACGAGGCAATCCAACTACGAAGTCCATAGTGATCCCTTCCCACTTCCACTTAGGAATGAAGTTACTGCATCAAACCACCAGTTCTCATGTGCTCGAACTTCACCTGCTGACAGTTCAAGCACCGAGATACAAACTCTGCTACGTCCTGCTTCATACCACTCCACCAGTAGAGCTGTCTGAAATCTTTGTACATCTTGGCTGCGCCAGGATAGATAGAATACCTAGAACAATGTTCCTTATGGAGAATCAATTGAATCAAATCCCCAACTCTCGGAACACAAAGACTACTGTCAAACCTCAGAACCCCATCTGAATCTAGAGTAGCTCGGCTAGCCTCACCCTAAACAACCTGATCACGAAGGTCACACAACCGCTGATTCTCAAACTGACAATTCTGAATCTAGTCAACCAAGGTAGAACGAACCTCAATACTGGCGAGAACTCTGCCAAGATTCAATAAGTCAAGCCTAACCAAACGGTTAGCCAAGGACTGGATGTCCAAGGCCAACGGTTGCTCTAAAACTGAAAGTAAAGCTAGGCTGCCCATACTCACCATCTTCCGACTCAAGGCATCCACGACCACGTTTGCCTTGCCTGGATGATTTAGAATGGTGAAGTTATAGTCCTTCAGTAGCTCGATCCATCTCTTCTGCCTCGAGTTCAGCTCTCGCTGATTCGTAATGTACTGAAGACTACAGTTATCGGTGAAGATCTCATAGTGAACCTCATGTAAGTAGTTCCTCCAAATCTTGAGTGCAAAGACTACTGCCGCCAACTCTAAGTCATGAGTGAGGTAGTTGCGCTCGTGAACCTTTAGTTGTCTCGATGCATATGCTATAACATGATCCTGAAGCATCATAATATATTGCAAAGCTCTGACCCTCAACTGACAAAGTCAACACTGGAGCTGAAGTCAACAAGGACCTAAGCCTCTAAAAACTATCCTCGCACTGATCCGACCTCTGAAATGGGACATCCTTCCTAGTCAGCCTAGTCAAAGGTGCTGTTGTGGAAGAAAACCCCTCGACGAACCATCTGTAGTACCTCGCTAACCCAACAAAGCTTCAAACCTCGATAGGATTAGTAGGTCTAGGACAATCATGGACGTCTGAAATATTACAGGGGTCCACTCTAATCGTATTCTTAGACACCACGTGTCCTAGGAATGCAGCTGACTCAAGCCAAAACTTGCACTTTGAGAACTTGGCATAAAGCTGATGATCTCTCAAAGTTTGGAGTATAATCTCCAAGTGTTGCTCATGCTCATCTCTACTCTACGAGTATATCAGGATGTCGTCTATGAAAACTATCATAAATGAGTCCAAGTACAGGCTAAGCACCCAGTGCATCATGTCAATGAAAGCTGCGTGGGAATTAGTCAACCCAAAAGACATCACCAGGAACTTATAGTGGCCATAACGTGTCCTGAATGCTATCGTAGAGATGTCCTCCACCCTAATCCTGAATTGGTGGTAGCCTGACCTCAAATCTATCTTTGAAAACATGGCTGAACCTTGAAGCTGATCAAACAAGTCATCTATGTACAACATCGGATACTTATACTTCACAGTCACCTTATTCAGCTGCCTATAATCAATGCACATCCTCATCGACCCATATTTCTTCTTCACAAACAGCACTGGAGTACCCAACGGCGACATGCTCGGCCTAATGAAATCCTTATCTAACAAGTCCTGGAGCTGCTTCTTAAGCTCTCTCAACTCAGCTAGATCCATGCGGTAAGGAGAAATAAAAATAGGCCTGGTGCCCGGCTATAACTCAATGGCAAAGTCAATATCTCTCTCAGGTGGAAGGCCTGGCAGGTCGGTAGGGAACACATCTAGGAAATCTCTAACCACAGGAATTGACTCAGGGTAAAAAAGGTTGGCACTAGCATCTCGTACATATACTAGATAAGCCAAACACCCACGGTAAATCAACTTCCTAGCTCAAAGACAAGAGATGATCCTAGACGGTGCACAATAGACAGAACCCTGCCATACAACTGGGGATACAGCGGGTACGACTATGGTAATGGTCTTGGCATAACAATCCAAAATTGCACGATGAGGGGATAACAGTGCATGCCCAGAATCATATCAAAGTCTAACATATCAAGAATTATCAAATCTCCCCAAGTCTCAATATCTCCAACAGAAATCATACAGGATCTCACAATCTGAGCCACTACTAAAAAATCTCCTACTGGGGTTAAAATAGATACATGCACAGATAACGACTCACTAGCCAACCCCAAACAAGGCAAATAGTAGTCAAAAATATACGAGCAAGTAGATCCAAGATCAAATAACGCCAAAGTTGACTGGCGGCATATAGAAATTGTACCTGTGATCACAACATCTGAGGCCTCTACCTTCAGTCTCCCAGGGACAGCATAAAATTAATGACGACCACCACCTGACTGACCGCCATCCCTACCCCTTGCCCTGTCATGCTGGGCACCACCTCTAGCCTGACCACCACCTCCTCTAGCCAGTGGCTGAACTGCATGAATAGGCTGGGCCAGCTAAACTGTATGCTGTTGGGGTCAATCTCTAGCATAATGACCACTGGAACTACACTCATAGCGAGCTGTACCACACGAAAACTAACCACGGTGACGACGCTGACTACTCTGACCCTGCTCAAATTGAGAACTACCGAAAGCCTGAAGCGAGGCCTGAACTAGTCAACCAGACTGACCCTGGTGCTGCTGCGCCTGATAACCTCGACCCAACTGGCCTGAACCTCTACCACCATAACGGGAACCACTGTAGCTGCTCTGATGTCAAGGCTTCTTATCTCTAGACCTCGGATCATAGCGGTGCAAGTCCTTAATAGTACAAACATGATCCACAATAGCCTAGAAGGATCACCCGCAAACAACTAACACCTCAATTGTCTGTCTGAACTCCAGTATCAAACCCCAAATGAATCTACAAACTCTATCGGGCTCGATAGGGATAATCATGGCCCCAAATAGAGCAAGCTGATGAAAGTGAGTCTCGTACTCAGATACAATCATAGTACCCTGCATAAGCCTAGTGAACTACTCCCTGCAATTCTCTCTATCGCTCTGTGGAAAGAACTTGGCCATAAAGGCCTCATAGAACTCGGACCAAGGTAATGGAGGAGATGAAGATGGTCTGCAAGCAACCTGGGCCCTCCATCATAACTTAGCTGGCCCCTCCATCTGATAAGTAGTGTATCCAACACCGCGAGTCTGTAAACAAATCCAAATGGTATAGTATCTCCTCACAAGTGGATATAAAATCATAAGGATCCTGACCAGGAGTACCAAAAAATCTAGGTGGAGCCAATCTCAAAAATCTGCCCAGAGCCTTCTGCTCCATCTCTGTCATAGCTGGGCGAGGAGCAAGAGGTTGTGCAACAAATAGTATCGAAATGACCTCAGCATGGGGAATGGTAGTAACAGAATGCGCTCCTGAACTCTGTACACCCAGGGCTGCCCCTTGAGCGGATGTTTATTCTATCTCAGAAGGCTGATCCCCGATCATACCCAATAACTATAGAAGTAAACCCCTAATACCTGCTGACTGAGCTGGGGTTGATGTTGGTACTGAAGATGGCACTGGAGCTGGTGGAACCTAGGTTGTCCCCTGGTCCATATGTTGCTGCTCTGGAATAAACTCAGGCTTATACTTAGGCTCAACCTTGACCCTAGAAGCTCTAACTAGTGTCGTTGCTCGGGCACGTCCCATAGCTCTACCTCTACAAACTCCCCGGCCCTTAGTTGGAGTCGGGGGTGCAGGAGTCAAAGGCTCGCCCCTGCCTAATGTCGACGATCTTGTACGAACCATCTGCAGGATAATGAACTAAAATAAGTGAGATTTCAGGAAACCAACAAGGGTAAGATGCACGATATAAAAGCAAGAGGAGAGTCACATTTCCTAAGATGTCATTGTAGCCTCTCGAAGATTGAGTATGGACATCTCTGCCCCGATCCGCAGGACTCTACTAGACATTGGCTCCTATACCGATGGCACTGGTGAACCTAGGCTCTGATACCAAGCTGTCACGACCTGATTTCTTGGTCATGATATCACCTACAACCCCCAGTAGGCAAACTAATCCCCGTAGCCCAGAATAATTAGTAATGGGCCTCTAGCCAACAAGCAAGTGAAAGAAGCATAATATAAGCGAAAGCAAGGAAAATAAGATAATGAAATAAGCAACAGGAATGCATAAGAAGAAGCTAAACCATATGACCCAAAACTTGGTATCATAGTATAAGAGCCGAAACTACATCAACAGAGTACAAAGGATCCAGAATAATATATACACATTTATCTCTGAATAGCAAAAATAGTACAAGATATAAATGATGAGCTAAAAGCTAAGACCCGGTCATCAAGAGCTCACCCTCAGCCTCAGATAGTCCAAAAGATCAGCCCGCACGAGTCACCAATGATCAGTGGAGATGGTCCTTACTTGGGTCTGCACTAGAAAGATGCAGAGTGTAATATGAGCACCAATTTCTAAGCAATGGGTACCTAGTAGGTATCATAGGCTGGCTGGGTGTATATATGATATAAGAGTAGTAATGTAGCAGAAAAGAATCAAGTAGTCACAGAAATAACGAATAAGTACACGGAAGCTAGCACAGAAAGATACAAGAAGAAAACAACATACTAGGCTAGCTAATAGAAATATACATCACAAAACATAGGTGAAAGAAGAAAGAACACACCTGGGGTCCTTGCAATAATAGTATATAAAGAGAGTTTAAGAAGAAGGCGGTATACCGGTAACCTCAAGTGAAAGAAGAGAAGGAGAGAAGTAAATAATCTAATCATGCTTGAAAACCCAATTCTACTACTAAAACATGCCAATAATACACCTTCAAGGTAGGAACAACTAGCCAATAATCCAAGTATAATCATGAAGTGAACCAGGAGCATACACTATATAACTCCCATAAGTGAAACCTCGAATAAGAACCCGAGTATAACCATAATCATTATTGGAGATACGATAGGATAATATTAAGTCTACCTGCAGTCCCAACGGGCGTCTATACACCTGAGGAATCCCTCCAGCATCCCATACTAACGGAGCATACACTTAGTAAACACCAAACAATGTGGAGTCTCACACAAAGAATGATATGATGCACTAGTGAAAAACCAGGTGGAACAATAATTTTATATGTACCTCTTCTGGTGCCTATGGACCCAGCAGGTAGGATCCATGGAAAGACACGACCCGTATACCTCAACTACACTATATACCCCCCTTCGGCACACTCAGTACGTAGCCTTTGGTCTAGATTGGCAAGGTCCATGGAGGTCCTCGACCACATACTAATCTCACAACCTAAAAATAATCATTCGAAGTGTATTTGGATCTCAGCCAGTAACTAAAACCTCAAAAATGCATGCCCAGATCCTATCTGGGTTTAAAATAGTGAATCATGTCTCAAAACCCCCATCAAGGGTGCCCGGGAGCAGCTGGGTCTAAAACAGTAGTAACACAAATCTGATGCTCGGCCCGTCCGAGTCTAGTATCATCTCAAATCAATAGGAAATCAAATCTAGCACTACGACCCAGCCGAGTCTAGTAATAGTATGAAAACTGGTGAGAAAATCATCTTTTTACCTCTTTTACCCCAAGAAGATCCACGAAAACAATCCCAAACCCTTTCATAACCATTTTTTAACCAAAAATGGGCCCTTGGGGCCATACAAGGTTTAGAAATCCAACAATAGTAGTCCCTAAGCCAAAATCGTAGTAAAACATGTGAAAAAACTCTTTATATGAATGATAATGGCATGCTCAATCACAAACAGTAGCCCAATGACTCACAACCAACCTATCGGCCCTGCACATGCTTCAATCGCTCAATAGAATATATAACCAGCTCTACAGATGAATATTGATGTCCGAGACTCACAAACATTCCCAAATAACCCACCATCTATGGACCAAAGTCAATTACAAGGCCACACAGGACCACAAGGGAGATATAAGCAACTACAATAAATTCTACAACCAAACGAGTGAAATAATACAAACATGAAAGAACGGGCAAGGTCTGGAGTACCAAACTAATAAACCCAACCCAAGGATGCTAATTAGTACAATTATATTCTATATATGCAAAATCAACAAGAGTTAAACTGTAACCTACTTGTTGTCCGATGACAAGCTGCTAGAACGATGATGTCCAAGCCTGAACCGCTCCAAGAAGCTTCGAAATTAAATCAAACTATCATTAACATAGACTACACATTAAAATGAGACTAACGATATCCATAATTCTATTATTATAGCTGAGTCAAAATTTGGATCACAAGCAGGCTCGTGAGCCCCGCAATTTGAAGCCAGAAATGAGAAACACCATAATGTTCCCCATGTTCCCGAGAGTTCATATCCCAAATTTGAGCAAAAACAGACCAATAATGGGGGCTCAAACAATCCCTAAACCAAGGAATTGAAGAGGGAAATTTTATGGAGAATTAACGAAAATTAAACAAGAAACTTACCAATTCTAGAAGCCAAGAACGTCCACAGACCCGAAGTATATAATCCTCTAAGATAAGGGAGTGAACCAGGTGAAGAATGGTGAAATTTGGAGCAACAATAGAGGAGAAATCGAGTTTGGAAGAAGGGAAAAAATGTTGGAAATTTGAAGGCCAACAACTTATAAGCTGCCACGCTTAGGTGCCCCGACAGCCATGCAGGCGCAGGCGCGCTGGCACAGCAGCGGCCACACACCGCAGGCGTACTGGCACCCAGGCATGATGGCACGCAAAGGGGAGCTGGAGGCTATGGCCTGGCCAACATGCAGACGCGGCGCCCAGGCGCAGGCGTGACCCAGGCGATGCCCTGGCGCCCACACCAGCAAGCAGCAACAGCCCATTCTAACTTTGCCAGATTTTCCTCGGATGGACCTTTGGGATTGAGTCCGGGGTCCCATGAACATAAATGAGCTATGCTATTTAACTAAAAATGGCTTTTTGGACTCAACAGAATCGATGAAAATCCTAACGGAGGTTGATAAAATGAAAAGTGGGCCCACGCCCAAAAACTAATTTTAGGCCAACTTTTTCAAAATGGAACACCATGGCCTAAAATGAGTCCAGAAACCTCAGGACCCAAACCAATATCCCTCTAGCCCAAAGTCAACATTTCAGAGCTAACTACAATGATGAAATTTTCATCCGAGGCCGTCTTCTCCAAATATTAACCAAAGTAAAACTTCCAAGTTCAACTTGCTAGAAAACACAAAAACCAACACAAAACCAAACTGAAAGCTCCCAGACCCTGACCAAGGGTCCATCTAGACCAAAATTCATGATCTGGAGCTAATGGAACTATCATAATTCAATTTTCAGTGCATTTACCAAGAATATTGGCCGAAGTCAATGATATCCTAAGTTAAGGCTCTAAAAGGGAAACAACAAAAATGACCAAACGAACGGCCAGGCCACCGAACCACCAGTCCCAGCAAGCCATAAATGACTTGAGGCCACTACTGTCAAGCTCTAACAGTACAAAGAAAGCATAAATGCAGGAATGACCAAAATGGTCATCACAAAAGTGAACAAATAAAAATAAAAAGAGAGTAGTAAATATAGTCATAGTTTAGGTCATTAAAATGCCTTAAAGGTGGTGATGGAATAGGATGGGCTGTGCTATTGTTGTGGGATCCACATTACCTATATCTCTTTCTTATTTTCATTCCAATTACCATCTTAGTAACTTCTGTACCATTTTTCAAATCTCTTAATCCTACAATAATGCTCTAAAAAGATGTTTTGCCTTAATTATTTGATCTTTTAGTGTTCAAAGTCTTTGTTTCTACTTATACTCCAAAGTAACATGATGTTAGAGAATATTCTGAACATATTTAGAAGATTGAAAAGATAATTTACATTTACTATAATTGATTGTATTATCATACATGTATCCTTGTATTTATTACATTTTAATTTCTTATATTGTAATGTTACTATAAATATATTGTACCAACTGTAGTGGGTCATTAAACCAAAATACTTCAATTTGGTATCAAGAGCATAAATGATCCTTTCTCTCTTTTTTCCATTATCATGACTTCTTCTTCACCCACCCTTTCTTCTCCAGAAAAATCCACACCGGTCACTTTGATGCTTCCTCTCCAGCCACCCTCAATTTCTAATATATCAAAAAAATTGTACATGTTGAACTTACTTACTTGAACTATCTCACTTGGAAAAAGATTTTCAAGCCTTTCTTGCGTAGCCATAATCTTTTGGCCCTTGTGGAAGATTCTGTCCCGTGCCCTGATCTCAACCATCCACAATATACATTGTGGATTCAGTGTGACACAACTGCTCATAGATGGATCAATGCAATGTTGTCACCATCTATTTTGGACACTCTTCTAAACTACAACTGTGAAACTTCTCGTGAAGCTTGGAGCATGCTAGAGAAACTTTTTCTTGACCATGTTTCTTCCTCTATGATCCATCTGAAAAATAAATTTAATAATTTCAAGAAAGGATCTCTTTCAATGGAAGAATATCTGCATCAATTGCATTCTCTATCGATTGCACTATTCGCTATTGGTAAACCCATTCAGATGAGGACCTTGTTACTCAAACTTTGTAGGGGTTACCCCCTTCATACAGAACATTTGTTTCTAGATTAAATGCCAATAGGCTATTTTCCCTCATTTTTTGCTCTACGTCCTCATCTTCTGACTGAAGAGGAACATATCAAAGCCATTCCATCTGATGATTCTAAAAAATTGGTGGCACTCTTTACTGCAGCCAAAAATACCAATGATGTTGGTCGCCCGACTCAACATAATCAAGGTCGTGGTTCTACTCAAAATTGTGGTCATGGGAGATTTCATAATAAGAATCATGGACGCAGATTTGGCCAGAACAATTATCATAATAACTTTAATAATTTTGGTCGTGTTTATCCAAGAATTCTTGGCCCTCCATCGACTCCAAATGCTACTAAATCAATGACACAATGTTAGATTTATTTTCACTACAATCATACAGCTGTGGGGTGTCGCAATCGCTTCAACCATTCATTTGTTCCACATAATTCTCCCAAAAGTTTGGTAGCAATGAGCCTAGAAGAAGTACTCTCAACATTCTGGTACCCCAATGTAATGACCTGTTCTATCATTATGGGTAAATGATTTATACAAAGAATCGAGTTAGAAATTTTCGGGTCTGGGAGTTGGGAATTTTGGGCTTGGCTAGTCTCAGATGATTTCTGAGCAAAGTATGGTCTAGGGAAATCCAAGAAAGGATTGGGTAAAATATCTTAGGTTGAGCTATTTTTTGTTACTAAGGCATTAAGGAGCCCGGAGGACTTTTCGAAAGTGAATTTGGGTGAATAGAACTCCCGATATTGAAGTTGACGTGAAAGGGTTGGTTCAAAACGTCATTATTTGAAGTGTGTTGTAAAATAAGAAATTTTGGAGGATTTTTTGAGGTTCTGTTCCATGTCAACCGCTATAGCGGTTGACACTGTGCTATGGCAGCAACTGCTATAGCAGAGAAATTCCTGTTATAGCGAAAGTCAAGGCGGTTAGCACCGCCATAGCGGGTAGGTTCCGCTACGGCGGTGCTGCTATAGTGGAGTAGGGACCTCTATAGTGGAGTAATTCTCTATAAATGCAGAAACTTTCCCAAAAATATTCAAAATTATTCAAGAATGTTTTGAGGAAGGGTAGAGGCGATTTGGGCGACTCCAACTTGATTTTTCACCAATAGTCATTGTAAAGGTAAGGATTTTACTCCCCTACTTTAGTAACTCGATTCCCGGACCTTAGAATCAATATTTATGGGTCTGGGGGTCAATTTGGCTTTACCTAAGAAGGTAGAATCCGGTGTAATGGGGATTCTAGGGTGTAGATATTCTTGGGTCTTATTTATAATTGATCATTCATGACTTATTCACCATAATTTACTTAATGTATCCGTCGTAAAAATGATAGTTTTAGGTGAATTAATAGTGAAAAAGCCATGGGATAGGTGGAATGATCATGGTTTGGCTTGGGGATTAGGATTTGAATATAATCCAGGGATTATTAGGCCACTTGGATTGATTTTAGTATTATGTATAATGATTTTTAGACCAAGGGCAAGCGAAAGCTTCAGGAAACAGGAAGGCTCTGGTTCAGTAGAACTTTCAGGCTATTCGAGGTAGGTGATGGTTGTTGTTTCCCATTTGCGATATGTATACATTGTAACTGTTGCTTAGTATTGTATGTTCATGATTGCATGATTTAGGGAATGAAATTATGAATGTCTAAATATCCGATTGTTAATCATGTGAAATGAGCTTGTCTTTATTACGTGTGGGTTTACAAGTGTGGTTGTGTTTATTATTGTTGATTGTTAGATTGTGTATGACATATCGGTTGGCTCGGGTACCACGCTTGGTATGGGATATATATCTCGATTGGCTTGGGTACCACTCCTGGTATGGGATACACATATCGGTTAGCTCGGATACCACACCTGGTACGGAATACATATATTGGTTGGCTCGGATACCATATCTGATATAGGTTTTATAATGGTTGGCTTCGTACCACACCTGGTATAGGTTTGGTTATACTTGTTGATTGTATTCTATTGACGGTTCTATAAGAGGATCGAGTTACTTCTTGAAATATGATTATTGCATATTGGCCCATGAGTGGCCGAGTGGTTATACTTAAATATGGGGTTGGTCCTTGTGTAGACCAAAATTATATGTTAAACACTGTAGGTGTTGTCCTAGGGATCCTTGGTTGGTCCGGGTTACTTGAAAAGGGTTGGTTTGTTTGTATTTGTTGTTGTTTGTGGTGGTTGTTGGGCATGATTCATGTAGTTGGTAAGTTAGGTGGAGGACTGAGAGTTTGAGTCATATTTGCTGATTGGTTATTCATGTTTCATCCTACCTTACTCAGCTTTAGTTTAATGTTCATATGTTGTTTATTGGAGATAGCTGATGATCCTACCAGTACACTATAATTTTTTATACTGATACTGCACTTGATTTCCTTTTGTGAGTACAGTACATATTCCGGTGGCTGCTCTCGACATTTCTAGAATCTAAGGGTGAGTTGCTTCTTCTGGGCTACCATGGTTTTATCTAGTTTTCTTTTAGTCCATTATTTTGGACTTAGACTTCTTATTTTTGAGGTTGCATCCCCGTACTCTAGACATTAGTAGAGGTTTTGGTACATGACTTTCAAATTTTAGGGGTGTTTTTCTGCAGGATTTTTATTATTAGTTATTTTAGCTGTGAATGCTAGTTTTATTTAATGCAACTGGTTTTGAGTTGCTAGTTTTGCTAAGTGTTAGTTAATTCATTAGTTCGCTCATCCGGGGGTTTAGGTGGGTGCCACTCGCGGTGGCTTAGGTCATGACACCTAATACAGGGGCCTCCTCACACATGACTGGAAATCCGAATGTCCTTTCTGATCCTATTCCATATGAGGGTAATGCGCAAATGATGGTCGGCAATGATAACCTACTTCCTATCTCTTATGTTGGGCATAGTTTTCTTCCTACTTCTAAATAACTTTTGCTTTTTAATAAAATTCTTCTTGTTCCTCAACTCAAGAAAAAATTATTATCTATTCATTGCCTTTGTGCCGACAATAATTGTTATGATAAATTCACTGACTCTTTATTTTCCATTAAGTATCCGAGGACCAATCACACACTCTTTAATGCAGGAACTCGGACTCTCTCTATCCGTTTTCATCTTCTTCAAGCTACACTCCGTCAACAAGTCCCACTGCTTTGTTTGGATCTACTTCACAATCTTCATTGTAGCACAAGTGCCTTGGCCATCTTGTGAAACTTGTGCTCGATGTATTATCGCGAAATAAAGTTATTCCTAGTTCTTCATGTTTTAATCCTTCTATGTGTAATGTTTGTCATTTGGGCAAAGAAACTAGGCTCCCATTTTTGAGTTCTACAAGTACAACAAATAAAACCTTCTTTTAATTCATTCTGATGTATGGACATACCCTATTGTGTCCAATTCTGGTTATCTTTATTATGTGCTTTTTATGGATGATTATATCAAATTCTCTTGGATCTATCTCATACATCAAAAATCTGAAACTATTGGCAAATTTCTTGAGTTCTATAATATGATATCTAATGTCTTTGATTCATAAATCTCACATTTCCAATCTGATTGGGGTAAAGAATACGATAATACTCAATTTAAGTCTTTTTTCCACGATAAAGGTATTATTCACCAATTCTCTTGCCCATATACTCCCCAACAAGATGGTCATGTCGAGCGCAAATATCGGCACCTAAATGATGTCATTCGATGCTTAGTTTTTCAAGTTAATGTCCATGCGTCATTTTGGCGTGAAGCTCTTCTTTATTCTACTTATATTATTAACAGGCTACCACATCAAAATTTGAAGTTCTCCTCACCATTTAAATGTTTATTCCAGAAAGAGCCCAATTTATCCCTTGTAAAAATATTTTGGTGTCTTTGTTATCCGCATATTGCCTCTGGTCATGTTTAGAAACTTCATCCTCATTCCACTCCTTGCTTATTTTTAGGGATTTCACCAGATCACAAGGGATATAGGTGCCTTGATTCCTCAACTAATAAAGTGCTAATTTCTAGGCATGTAAAATTTGTGGAAGAAGTGTTTCCATATCGAGTTTTGTTTCATATTTCTAATTCTGCTACAATTCCTACCAACTTTGATTTTTTTCACAACTCAACCTCTCCTACATCATCTCCTAATATTTCTCCTTCACCTGACCATGCCTTTCTCCCCTTATATTATGGGATTCAAATGCAACCTTCCAATCTAAGGTCCCTTCCCAACCTCAATTCTACTTATCCTTTAATACCTACCAATTTTCATGCTAACTCATCTCCTAATTTACAAAATTCTCCTGATTCTTCTCCCTCTAATAATTCTTTTACAAACTAATACTTCTCCTAATTCTTCTCCAGTTACTAATTCTTCTACATCTAATAATTCTTTTAATTCATCTCCCTTAAGTAATTCTCAAAATTCATCTCCATCAAGCACTTTTGTTAACTCGTCTCAATCAACCTCTTCATCTCGAGTGGACACTGCTCAACAATCTAAAGTTCATGGGATGACAACTCGCTCTATGACTATTCTTTGAAGCCAAAAGTCTTACCTTCCTTACTGGCAGTAGCCTCCCTTGTTCTATGTGAGCCTTCATGTTACTCTGAAGCTGAAAAAGACCCATATTGGAAAGATGCCATGAGCGCAGAGTATAATGCTCTTATTTTGAATAAGACTTGGACATTAGTTCCTCCTTTTCCTCATCACAATTTGATTGGAAATAAATGGGTATTCAAGATAAAAAAAAAGTTGATGGACAAATTGAGCGCTACAAGGCTCGTTTAGTCGCCCAAGGTTTCTCCCAACAACATGAAATTGATTATGATCAAAAAAATTCTCTAGTTTTCAAACCTTGTATAATTCACTTGGTCCTTTCTCTTGCACTTTCTCAAAATTAGACTATGCGGCAACTAGACATCTCTAATGCCTTCTTGCATGGAAACTTGCAGAAATAGTTTTTATGTTCCAACCTCGAGGCTTCATCCATCCAGATTATCTAGATTATGTCTTCAAGTTTAATAAGGCATTATATGGGGTAAAACAATCTCCTCGCGTTTGGTTTGAGCAACTTACCACATATCTTTTGGATTTGGGTTTTAAGCAAAGTTGTTCAGATCATAGCATATTTTTATACTCATCTGCAGGTATTCATATTATTATTCTCTTTTACGTTGATGATATTGCTATCTTTGGTTCTTCCCCTCATCTTATTCAGAAGATAGTTGATGCAATGAAAACTGAGTTCTCCTTGAAAGATTTGGGTCCTTTGAAATTTTTCTTAGAGGTTGAAATCACTCCTAATTCTGATGGAATGATGACACTCCAAAGAAAGTATATTTCAGATTTGTTGGTTTGGCATAACCTGTCTGAATCAAAGCCAGTGAGTACTCCTTTACATATTAAGCAAGCTTGGCACACTCTTGATTCTCCCCTTTTGAAGGATCCGACTAAATATCAAAAAATAGGTGAAGGATTACAATACCTTGCTTTCACTCGATCCGATATTTAGTTTGCTGTAAACTTAGCGTCACAATTTCTCCATCAACCCCGCCATGCTCATCTATACAATGTTGAGCAAATGTTTTGCTACCTTCGAGGTACTGTTGATTTTGGCCTACAACTATATCGTGATTTCTCACTTAATCTTCTTGTTTATTTACATTTACAATAATTGATTGTATTACCATACATGTATCCTTGTATTTGTTACATTTCCATTCCTTGTATTGTAATGTTACTATAAATATATTGTACTCACTGTATTGGGTCATTACACCAAAATACTTCAATTCATGCAATCTTTCAAGTCTTTTATGAGCTTTCCTCCACGGGAGCGACTCTGCTCCATTACTTATCAATACATCTTTAGATTATTGACATGTGTTCTTGTGAGTTTCAAACGTTTTGATTGGATTTGATTTATTTTCAATTAGTATAAGTTATTTCTTGTAAAACTGAGAAAACAAAAACAAAAAGAAGCTAAAATATGTGCACAGGTGATACCCACTATCTACACTTTATATATTAGATTGTATTTTTTATTTCAAACAATTGATAAAAAATAACTAACGAAAAATAAAAATATCAACGGAATAGTTTTTTCTTTCCTCGAAATGGGGACTTGATGCCGTAACAGTGGTAGAACAAGAATTTTATTGAGCGAATTCAAAATACAAAGAAGTAAACACACCAAGAAGCTAAAGAGATTTCAAAATCTATTTTATATGCATAAAAAATAATTTTGATCATATATAAATAATATAATTTTTTATCAAAAGAGGTCCAGATAAGCCCCCTCGGCCTTACCCAGTTCAACCCCTATGCTGTAACATGTACAATTCTACAAAAAAATTAACTTTCTTATTTTTATTTTATTTGTTAATAAAGATTAAATCATACTAATTAAAAATAAGCAAAATCAAATCAAAACCCTTAAAACTCACAAGGACACATGTCAATAATCTTAAGATGTATTGATAAGTAATGGAGCAAAATGTAATGGAGCGAAATCGCTCCCTCCCTCCACTGTGCTTTTTTTCTTCTTCAACTTTTACTTTATAGAGAAAATTTTATAAACACCAACTAATAGAGATTTAACGAGGCTTTCATACTAAGGACCTGTTTGATCATAAAAAGTGCAAGGTTTTTTTCGAAAAAATCTTGACAAAAATTATTGGCCATACAATTGTCAATTTTTGACAAAAAATCCAAGTTCCCAAAAACTAGAAAAAAAGTAATTTTTTGGCTAAATATTATTTTTTGGAATTTTTTTAAAATTTAAACTTTACCCCAATTTTTTATATTTTATAAAAATACCCCACCATTTATTAATCTCAACTAATATCTATCTGTCAACCAACCCTATTTAATAAATTTTTTTATTTGACTCTCAAGTATGTAATGATAGTGTTGCATAACACTTGCTAAAAGTAATGTAAATAGAAAAATTGGATGCTCCTTTGTGAGTTCAGTAAACTTCAATAGCTCCTACACTTATCTGTGAAATTATTTATAGGGGTACCAAGTTGTTGAGTCACACCATAAAGGTTTGGGAGAGGTTTGTGGAGTTGAGATTAAGAAGAATTGTGACTATTTCTGAGAATCAGTTCGGATTCATGCCAGGACGGTCGACTACTGAGGCTATTCATCTCGTGAGGAGATTGTGGAGCAGTATAGGGAGAGGAAGAAGGATTTGCATATGGTGTTTATCGATCTAAAAAAGTCATACGACAAAGTTCCAAGAGAGGTTCTTTGAAGGTGCTTGGAGGTTAGGGGTGTACCCGTGGCATACACTAGGTTGATCAGGGACATGTAAGATGGCGCAAAGACTCGAGTTAAGACAGAGGGGGGAGATTCTGAGCAATTCCCTGTGGTGATGGGATTGCACCAGGGATCGTCCCTTAGCCCTTTTTTATTTGCCTTGGTGATGAATGTGTTGACGCGGTAAATTCAAGGCGAGGTGCCCTGGTGTATGTTATTTACAGATGACGTAGTTTTGATTGAGGAGACCTGCGAAGGAGTTAATGACAAATTGGAGGTTTGGAGACAGACCCTGGAGTCTAAAGGGTTTAGGTTGAGTAGGACCAAGACGGAATATGTGGAGTGCAAGTTCAGTGAGGTGACACCTGTGACCGACGTGGAAGTGAGGCTTGACACGCATGTCATCCAAAAGAGAGATAGGTTCAAGTACCTTGGGTCTATTATCCAGGGTAATAGTGAGATTAACGAGGATGTGACCCATCGTATTAGTGCAGGGTGGATGAAATGACAGCTCGCATCCGGGGTCTTGTTTGATAAGATGATGCCTCCCAAACTGAAAGGCAAGTTCTACAGAGTAGCAATTAGACTGGCTATGTTGTATGTGGCGGAGTGTTGGCCGATCAAGAACTCTCACATTCAGAAGATGAAGGTGGCTGAGATGAGGATATTTTGCTGGATGTGTGGGTTTACTAGGAGAGATAGGATTAGCAATGCAGATATTTGAGACAAGGTAGGAGTGTCTTCAGTGGAAGATAAGATGCGGGAAGTGTGGTTGCGATGGTTTGGGCATGTGATGAGGAGAGGCGCAGAGGCCCCTGTGTGGCGGTGTGAGAGGCTGGCTATGGATGGTTTTAAGAGAGGTCATAGTAGACCAAAAGAATATTGGAGAGAGGCGATTAGGCAGGATTTGGTGCAGCTGCAGCTTACCGAGGACATGACCATAGATAGGAAGGTGTGGAGGGAATGGATTAGGATAGAAGGTTAGTAGGTTGGTTGGCTCCTTAGTAGGGAGGAGTGCAGTGTTTTGTTGCCTTTTTAGTAGTAGTTGTAAGGCTACGCTTGTAGCTTTTGTTTCATGTTCATCGGGTACTTGCTAGTGCTTTGTGTAGTTAGATTATTATATTATTTTATTGTAATATAATTTTGTGATTATCTGTTATTTTTTTATTGACTATATATCTTGGACTGTTTTGAGACGAGGGTCTATCGGAAACATCCTCTTTACTTCACCTCTGGGGTAAAGGTACGGTCTGCGTACATTCTACCCTCCCCAGACCCCACTTTTTGGGAATATACTGGGTATGTTGTTGTTGTTGTTTTCGAGTTGGAGCTTATAATCTATGAGTTTAATTTTATCATGGAACATGTTCATTATAAAATGATAATACAAAGTTATGAATATTTTTAATAGTTTTTAGAACTTAAGGGTATAAATCATATTTCTTAAAAAAATCAAATATTTTTTTTCAAAAAACTATGGCCAAACACATGGTGAAACTTCACTCAAAACTTCACTCAAAAGTGACTTGCCAAAATTTGGGAATCTATGGCCAATAGCTAGCTCATACTTTATTTAATTATAATTCGTACAAACACTTTTTATATCAATTATATTTCACGTTCATTTTTTCTTTATAGAATTCGGCTTACATATACAAATACATTTAATGTTGATTGAGAGAATTTCGCAAAAAAGATCTTTTTAAAATGAAATATTTCACAAATTATTTGCATAATCTTTTCTCAATTTTTCATCCAGGATCTGGACTATCATAGCTCACGTCTTCAACTTGAAATATCAATATTATAATATCACACTTTAATAATTGTATAATCTCTTAAAAAATAGAGAATCAATTATCAGATTGAACTATGAGTCTTTAAAATTCAAATTCAAATACACAATTGAATCGTAATTCTTTAATTGATTCAGCGACACTGATACAGGTACTAAATTTTTGCACTCATCACTTTAATTTGTTGAATTCATGAATTCATAAATGAATATATTTTGTTTAAGTTTTCGTAAATATTTACACAGTTATTAAATGTATTTTATAAATAAAGATACAAACAAGACACTTTTCTCTTCCGAATTGTAATCTATTTCGCAATTTCCAATATTCTAAGGTTATATAATCTCGTCGAAACTGAATTTTGTTTGTGTAAACATTTTGGATTTAATTTATTGACAATTGATACATTTGATTCATTATTGATACAATTTGTTGGTAGTTGATACATTTGATTGTATTTTCTATTAAATTCATATGAAATCGAAAATCTATTTGAATTCATTGATCAGTAGACATGAAAAGGTTTTGTTTAAGGTGTGGTAAATATGTATAGAGTTATTGTCACGACCCAGATCCAGACCACCGTGAGTGGCACCCACCCAACCCCCGGATGAGCGAACCAATAGAGTCCCACTCTTAGTATAGCCTAACATCTTAAAACCAGTGTGCAGAAATGTAAACTAGCAATCAATCATGCTAAAATCAACTCTATAGAAATAATGTAACCTGCAGAAAATCCCACTCTAGAATCTGAAAGTCATCGTACCAAACATCTACCAAATACTAGAGTACGGGGATGCAACTCCAAAAATAAAAATAGTCTAAGCTCAAAATAAATGAGCTACAACTCAAATAGATGGAGATCAAGGCAGCTTGATCGAACAACTCACCCTTGATATCTCGAAATGTCTGGCCTACAAGTGAGGTCGGGTGTCAACCACAAGAAGATTTTTTGTACTCACAAAAAGACAAGCAAGTGCAGTATCAGTACACAACCACCGTGTACTAGTAGGATCATCAGCCAGTTCTAAATAAACAGTATATGAGCAGTACAAAAATCAAGTAAGAGTACAGAAACACATAGGCAAGTCAACAGGTATTCCTAGACTACAAGTCTCTACCTAACTTATCCCACATATAAACCACTTCATAGTTATGATCAACAATCCACAACAATAACAATTATGCCTCGTTATATATCCCGGACCCACCCTGGATCCCCTCTAGACAACACCTAAGTGTCAGACAAACAATCCGGTCTACACCAAGACCAACTCATAAAGCAATGTAACAACCCGGCCTCTCAAAGACCAAAATACACAACCACAATTCATAAACACAACCCGATCCACTCAGGGAACCATTAATAAAGATGCAGAATACAAGAAAGTAAACTCGTACCAGCCATAGTACCCGAGTCAACCGTTACTATTATTATACCATACCAGGCGTGGTACCCGAGCCAATCGTTAGTATATCCCGTACCAAGCATGGTACCCGAGCCAACCGAATGTCACACAAATCAACAGTCACAAACAATGAACGATCACACTTGTAAACCAACAAGCAACACACCTAGTTCATTTCACAAGACTGAAAACATGATTTTGGACATTCTTAATCATTTCCTAAGCAATGCATACCACACAATTACTTAGACATGAGTACATAAATACACAATGCATATAGGAATCAATAACCATCACCTACCTCGAGTAAGCAAGCTCTATAATGCCAGAGCTTTTCCTTTTTCAGGATCCCTTGCTTGTTCTTGGTCTAGAAACAATATACAGTAATCAAAAATCAATACTTATGGCTTACAATTTACCCAGATTATAAGAAATCCCAAAACCCATGCCAACCATGATCATTCAACCCATTCCCCGGATCTCCCACCATTAATTCACCTAAATTCGTCATTTATACGGATTCCCTTAGAGAATTATGGCTAAGTGATCATTACCCATTACCAAGAATCAAGATCCAAGAACTCTAGCACCCTAGAATCCCCCTTTTCTCTGGATTTTACCATTCCTAGGTCATCTCAACCTTTCTCCAAGTTCACCCCTAGAAATTCTATAGCATAGGAAAGATATCACGGAGTTTGGAGAGTAGAATCCTTACCTTTAAGACAAAAAACGATGGAAAAGAGATAGAAATCGCCCAAAATCGCCCCCTTCTTCTCCCAAAATGAGTTGCAAAAAACCTGAACTATTTTGGAGAAGTTTCTGCATTAAATTCCATCACGCTCCGCTATAGCAGTCCACTCCACTATAGTGGTACCACTGTAGCGGAGTCATCCGCTATGCCGGAGGCTGACCATCATTGACTTCCATTATAGCAGTAATTTCTCCGCTACAGCGGAGGTCGCTATGGCGGAGTGTCAAACACCGTAGCGGTTGACACGGAATAGAAAGTCATGAAATCTCTAAAAATAGTTCATCTTATAACACACTTATTTCCCCGATATCCCAGAACAACCCCTTTACGTCAACCTCGATTTCGAGAGTTCTACACACCCAAATTTGATTTCGAAAAGTCTCCCTGACTCCTTTATGTATTAGCTACAAGAAAAACTAGCTCGAATCAAGACATCAAACCCAATCCTTACCTGGATTGACCTCTACCATACCTCGCTCTAAAACCGGCTGAGACTAGCCTAGCCTAGAGTTTCAAACTCCCAAACCCGGAGTTTTCTAACTCTAAAAATTGGCATGAATGATTTTCTCATAAAGATGGACCCGGTCGTTACAACAGATACCAATTTATCCATTGTTCATCCCCGAATAATCAAACCCAAAAATATGGAAAGTAAAGAGAGAAAAGAGTAAACCTATATCCTCAAACAAGTGAGGGTACTTGTACCGCATGTCCTGCTCGGTTTCCCAAGTGGCCTACTCAACCAGATGATACTTCCATTGAACCTTCACCATACTGATCACCTTTATCCTCAATTTTTGGACATCCCGATAAAGAATCAAAATCGGTTCCTCTTCATAGCGAAGATCCTTATCAAAAAGCACTTCATCCCAATTGATAATGTAGTCCCCAACCCCATGGTATCGCTTTAGCATGAATATATGAAACACCGGATGGACACCCAACAGACTGGGCGGCAGTGCCAATCTGTAAGCGATGGACCCTATGATCTCAAGAAATTTAAACAGTCCGATGAATCAGGGGATGAGCTTTCCCCTATTACCGACATGCATAACTCCCTTCATTGGTGAAACTTTCAGCAATACCTATTCAACAACCTGAAATTCCATGTCCCGGACCGTGTGATCCGCATATTCTTTCTGCCTGCTTTTGGCAGCTAGTAACTTGGCCTTAATACCTCTTACCTTTTCTTGCTCTTTCCTTACCAAGTCTACGCCCAAAGACTTTACATCGCCTTCCTCAAACCACCCAATCGGTGACCTACCACTCCTCCCATACAGAGCCTCTAACGGTGCCATGTCTATACTGGAGTGGTAGCTATTATTGTATGAGAACTCACACAATGGTAGAAACTTGTCCCAATGACCCCCGAAGTCAATCACACATGCTCTCAGCATGTTCTCCAATACCTGAATCGTCCTCTTCGACTGACCATCAGTCTGAGGATAGAAGGCTGTACTAAAGGTGAGTTGTGTGCCCAACTCCTTATGCAACTTACCCCAAAACTTGGAAGTAAACTGTGTACCCCTATCTGAAATTATGGATAGTGGAAATTCATGCAATCTCACAATCTCTTTCACGTAGATCTTATCCAATTGCTGCGAATTGTAATCCACCCTGACCGAAATGAAGTTAGTTGACTTGGTCAACCTATCAACAATGACCCAAACAGAGTCATACTTCCCCAAAGTCTTGGGGAGACCCACCACAAAATCCATGGCTATTCTCTCCCACTTTCACACTGTAATGGGCATCCTCTGAAGTAGTCCTGCATGTCTTTGGTGCTCATACTTTACCTGCTGGAAATTCTGACACTTGGACATAAAATTAGCTATGTCTCTTTTCATACCAGGCCACCAATAGAGTTGCCTCAAATTCTTATACATCTTGGTTACACCCAGATGAATTTAATATCGCAAACTATGAGCCTCTACCAATACTTTCTGAATCATATCATCAACTCGAGGAACACATATCCTTCCTCTAAAGTTTAACACACCACCAGAGTCCAATGTGGCATCCCCAGACTCTCCGGATATTGCCTTTCTATGAAGCCTGCCCAACTGCGAATCCTGAAACTGTTTGACCTTTATCTCCTCTATGAATGCCTCAATACTAGCCAAGACCCCACCTTGTTCTGATATTCCCAAGTGTATGAACTTGGTCTCCAATGCTTGAATTTTCCTTGCTAGTAGTCTTTTGGATACCCTTAAACAAGCCAAACTGCCCATGCTAATTGTCTTCCAGCACAATGCGTCTGCCACCACATTAGCCTTACCCGGATGGTACTGAATAGTCACATCATAATCCTTCAACAACTCCATCCACCTTCTCTGCCTCAGATTCAAGTCATTCTAAGTGAAAACATGTTGCAGACTGCGATGATCAGTGAACACCTCACACTTGACACCATAGAGATAGTGTATCCAAATTTTGAGTGCAAAGACCACCGCTGCCAACTCTAAATCGTGAGTGGGATAATTTCTCTCATGCACCTTCAACTGCCTAGAAGCATAGGCTATCACATTCCTATCCTGCATCAACACATCACCCAAACCAGAATGTGAAGCATCACAGTAAACAATAAAGTATTTACCTTCAACCAAAAAGGACAAAATATGAGTCGTGGTCAGAAGTGTTTTGAGCTTTTGGAAGCTCTCCTCGCACTTGTCAGACCACACAAATGGTACATCTTTCTGTGTCAGCCTTGTCAAGTGAGTAGCAATGGATGCAAAATCTTTGACAAACCTCCAGTAATAACCTGCGAGCCTAACAAAACTCCTCACCTCAGTCACAGAGCTAGGCCGGACCCAACTCTTGACTGCCTCAATCTTCTAGGGATCTACCATCACCCTTTTTTCTGACACTACATGCCCCAAGAATGCTACCAAAATCAACCAGAACTCACACTTGGTGAACTTCGCATAAAGCTTTTGATGCCTCAAAATGTCCAACACTATACGGAGATGCTTAACATTCTCCTCCCTAATCTTGGAGTAGATCAAAATATCATCAATGAAAATGATGATGAACGAATCCAAGCAAGATTTAAACACCCCATTCATTAAATTCATGAATGTTGCCGGTGCATTAGTCAACCCAAATAACATCACTAAGAACTCGTAATGTCCGTACCGAGTCTGAAAAGCAGTTTTAGGAACATCCTAGGGCCTAATTTTCAACTGGTGATACCCTGATCTCAAGTCAATTTTCAAAAACACTGGTGCACCCTGTAGCTGGTCAAACAGATCATCGATACGGGGTAGAGGGTACTTATTCCGGATGGTAACCTTGTTCAACTGCCTGTAATCTATGCACATCCATATACTACCATCCTTCTTCTTTACGAACAATATCGGAGCACCCCAAGGCAAAGCACTGAGATGGATAAATCCCTTATCTAGGAGTTTCTAAAGCTGAGTCTTAAGGTCCCTTAACTTTGCTGGAGCCATACAATACGGAGGAATAGAAATGGGATGAGTGCCCGGCTCCAAGTCAATACAAAAGTCAATATCCCTGTCCGGAGGCATGCCAGGCAAATCCATGAGGAATACCTCTCGAAACACTGAAACAACTGGAACTGACTTAATAGAGGAGGTTTCCACACTATCATCCCGTAGATGAGCCAAAAGGCTAAACACCCTCTCCCCATTAGCTTTCTAGTCCGAATGAACGATATAACTCTGACCGGCTTAGACCTGTACACACCTTCCCACTCTAGCCTATCCTTACTCGGAATCTCTAGAGCGATAGTCTTGGTGTTATAATTCAATACATCATGATACGGGGATAACCAGGTCATGCCCAAAATAATGTCAAAGTCGACCATATCCAGAATTACTAAATCTACCCAAGTATGCAACCTCATAAAAACAACCGAACAGTTACGATAAACATGAGTCACAATAACCGACTCTCCAACCGGGGTAGAAACATGGATAGGGGAATCAAGGATATCACATATCAAGTCTTGACCCAACGCAAAACTCACAGACACATAAGAATATATAGATCCTGGGTTAAATAATACCGAAGCCATTTTATCACAGACGAGAACTGTACCTGTGATTATCGCATATGATGCCTCAGCCTCGATCCTCTTTGGAAATGCATAACAGTAAGCCCGGTCATCAATCCAGGCAACCTCTTTGGTCGGCTGCGCCGCACCCCTGCCTGCGCTGTCGTTTCCTCTGTCTACACGGCCTCCCTGAAAGTTACCTCGCCCACCCTGTGGATGACCTCTAGCATGACCACCTCTACCTACCGGGACCACAGCCTTGGGCTGCTGTTTAACCTGATTACCGGTCTGCCTGTGAGGGCACTCCCTCTCAAAGTGGCCCAGATCACCACAATGGAAACAACCGCGGTCAACTGCAGCCTACTAGCAGATGAATAAGAAGCTCCCTGGCCCTTAGGAGCTGAAAACTGTTGATTAGCTCTCGGACGACCACCTGTAGTAGCTATAGAGCTAACTGAATAGGATGAGCTGAGTATACCTGCTGATTCTGATCCCTGGAGTACGAACCACCAAAATTTCCCTCGTTCTGGGGCATCTTGGCTAACACCTTAGCCTGCCCCGCCTGCCTGAATCCCTCAAGTTTCTTCACATAATCTGCCACTTCATTGAAGACTTTCCCTGAAGAAGTCATGTGCACAAAAAATACCTGAAGCTCTGCATTCAAACCCTTGACAAACAACCAAACCCGCTCCTCCTCGGAACCCAACAATTGTGTAGAAAAATAAGACTAGGCATGAAATTTTGCCTCATAAGCAGAGACTGACATGCTACCCTACTCCAAATTCAAGAATTCATCCTTTTTTCGATCCCTCAAGGTACGGGGTACGTACTTCTCTAAGAAAAGAGAGTGGAACTACTCCCAAGTTAGTAGAGGTAAAAAAAGACGATCGACACTCCACATGAGATCTCCATCACTGCTTGGCATCCCCCTGCAGCTGAAATGTGACGAACTCAACCCCATACTATTACACAATGCCCAGCTTGTGTAACCTCTCATAACAATCCAGTATGAACTCATAAGTATCTTTCTATCAGTATCCTGAAACGTAGGAGGTTTCAGCTTGAGAAACTTGGTCAGCATCTCATGTTCATTTCCTGTCATCACTGGGCCTAATATTGGCCTGAAGAAGTCACCTGTGCCTGAAGCTGCATCCATCGTAGGAGTCGTAGGATCTGCTGGCTGAGTGCCCAGAGCCTGGTTTGCAACACCAGCGAGTATGGCTCCAGCCCCAACTAAACCACTCAAGAAATTCCAAGCTTGCTGAAATGCTTCGGGAGTCATATAGGGAAGGCCCGCACCTCCAGCCAGTGCCACATTTGCCTCCGCCCACGCCCCTTCATCATTCACAACAACTTCCACATCTTCAACAACCTGTTCCTGAGGCGGGTGTGGCTCTACCTCATCCTCTGCCCCTTCCCCTTCCTCTACCATGAACAGCCAGGCCCGCTGCTGGGACCACCGGTTTAGCTCCGTTATCCCTTCTGTTAACCATATGCGGACAGAAGAGTGAAAGAGTCAGATACAAATTTGTATCGCCAGATACCAATTGGAATCAAGCACTATGGAAGAAAGAAGAGATATTTTCCTTAAGTCCTATAGCCTCTCGAAGAAAAGTACGGACGTCTCCACACCGTTCCGCAATACTATACTAGACCTATTTTGGTACGACGAGATCAATGAACCTAGGGCTCTGATACCATCTTTGTCACGATCCAGATCGTCGTGAGTGACACCCACCCAACCCCGGATGGGCAAACCAATAGAGTCCCACTCTTAGCATAGCCTAGAAACTTAAAACCAGTGTGCAGAAATATAAACTAGCAATCAATCATGCTAAAATCAACTCTATAGAAATAATGTAACCTGCGGAAAAATCCAACCCTAGAATATGAAAGTCATCGTACCAAACATCTACCAAATACTAGAGTATGGGGATGCAACCCTAAAAATAAAAATAGTCTAAGCCCAAAACAAATGGGCTACAACTCAAATAAATAGAGATCAAGGCAGCTTGGTCGAACAGCTCACCCTTGATATCTCGAAATGTCAGGCCTACAAGTGAGGTCGTTCGTCAACCACCGGAAGATTTCCTATACTCACAAAAAGATAAGCAAGTGCAGTATCAGTACACAACCACCGTGTATTGGTAGGATCATCAGCCAGTTCCAAATAAACAGTGTATGAGCAGTACAAAAATCAAGTAAGAGTACAGAAACACATAGGCAAGTCAATAGGTATTCCTAGACTACAAGTCTCTACCTAACTTGTCCCACATGTAAACCACTTCACAGTTATGATCAACAATCCACAACAATAATAATTATGCCTCGTTATATATCCCAGACCCACCCTAGATCCCCTCTAGACAACACCTAAGTGTCAGACAAACAACTCAGTTTACACCAAGACCAACTCATAAAGCAATGTAACAACCCGACCTCTCAAGGACCAAAATACACAACCACAATTCATAAACACAACCCGGCCCACTCAGGGAACTATTAATAAAGATGCAGAATATAAGAAAGTAAACTCGTACCAGGCATGGTATCGAAGCCAACCGTTAGTATTATACCGTACCAGGCATGGTACCCGAGCCAACCGAATGTCACACAAATCTACAGTCACAAACAATGAACAATCACACTTGTAAACCAACAAGCAACACACCTAGTTCATTTCCCAAGACTGAAAATATGATTTTGGACATTCTTAACCATTTCCTAAGCAATGCATACCAAACAATTACTTAGACATGAGTACATAAACACACAATTCATATAGGAATCAATAACCATCACCTACCTCGAGTAAGCAAGCTCTATAATGCCGGAGCTTTCCCTTTTTCAGGATCCCTTGGTTGTTCTTGGTCTAGAAACAATACATAGTAAACAAAAATCAATACTTATGGCATACAAATTACCCGAATTATGAAAAATCCCAAACCCCAGGCTAACCATGATCATTCTACCCATTCCTGGGTTCTCCCACCATTAATTTGCCTAAATTAATCATTTTTACGGATTTCCTTAGAGAATTATGACTAAGTGATCATTACCCATTACCAAAAATTAAGACTCAAGAACTCTAGCACCCTAGAATCCCTTTTTCCCCCGGATTCTACCATTTCTAGGTCATCCCAAACTTTCTCTAAGTCCACCCCTAGAAATTCTATAGCATAGGAAAGATATCACGGAGTTTGGGGAGTAGAATCCTTACCTTTAGGACGAAAAATGATAGAAAGCCGATAGAAATCGCCCAAAATCGCCCCCTTCTTCTCCCAAAATGAGTTGCAGAAAAACTGAACCATTTTGGGAAAGTTTTTGCATTAAATCTCGTCACGCTCCGCTATAGCGGTTCGCTTTGCTATAGCGGTACCGCGGTAGCGGAGTCGTCCACTATGGCGGAGGCTGACCATCATTGACTTCCGTTGTAGCGGTAATTTTTCCGCTACAGCGGAGGTCGCTATGGCGGAGTGACAACCGCCGTAGCGGTTGACACGGGACAGAAAGTCATATAATCTCCAAAAATAGTCCATTTTACAACACACTTATTTCCCCGACGTCCCAGAATAACTCCTCCACATCAACCTCGATTCTGGGAGTTCTACACACCCGAATTCGATTCTGAAAAGTCCTCGGACTCCTTTATGTCTTAGCTATGAGGAAAACTAGCTCAAATCAAGACATCAAACTCAATCCTCACCCAGATTTTCCTAGACCATACCTCGCTCCAAAATCGGTCGAGACTAGCCTAGCCCAGAGTTTCAAACTCCCAAACTCGGAGTTTTCTAACTCTAAAAATTGGCACGAATGATTTTCCCGTAACGACGGACCCGGTCGTTACAGTTATTAAACGCATTCTTTCAATGGAGATACGATGAATGTTTTTTTCCAGTTAATTATTTTGATAATTAATATTTTAAATTATATTTTTTGTTAAATTCAAAAAGTTTATAATGACAATCATAGTGGTGTTTGTCATACATTCCGATAGATGGGACGAGAACAATAACTACAAGGATTACATTATTGATTCTATTGCATTGAAGGAGTAGGCAACTTTCATGAAATTTTTTGATCTAATTATATCACATTTTGGTATCGATTTGGATTGCAAATATATCAAACTGAAATATAAGTTTGAAAATAGCAATAAGCCAATGAAAATGCACAATGACATGGGTGTCATGGTCTACATTGTTTTGAAAAAGTAAAAAATAAATTTGTCTAGTATACATTATATATACGTTTGTTTGATAAGAATGTCAAAAATACTTTAACACATTCACCATTAGTTGAGGGAGAATATTCAGGTGTTGAATAAAATTATATAGAGGGAATAGACACTTTCGAGGCAGATGAACTAGCGACTGTAAATTTTACTAAGCCGATCGATGTATTTGAATTGGTGCCACCTTTCGTGATGATTTCAGACCCTGATCACAAAGATGTAGTGGCTGATCAACTATACAGAGACAATTTTTTTTAAAGGCTGTGATGTATAAGTATGTAATTAAGGAGAGATTTCAATTCAGGTCAGAGAGGTCATGTGAAAACAAATAATTGTATTTGTATTCATGATAAATTCTACATTAAAATCATATGTATTCAATTATGTTATTTTATTTTGTATATGTGCTGTAATGTATACATGGACGAGATTGTTTGTTTGAAAATACTAAAATAAAAATAAAAATATAAATATACAATAATAAGATTGTATTCATTAATGCAGTTAATTGTATTTGTAATGTAGCTATACACTCATATGTCGCTGTCAATATGGGCTGACCCAGCCCATCTGGGCTAGTCCACACGGGCTTTGGAATTTAACTGGCCAGGCTGGGCTGACACATCAAGATGACGGTCCAGATAACATCAAGTCCATCCCATCAATTTGTGGGCTGCGAGCCTCGACGTGCCAGCCTACTTTTTAAAAAATATAATTTTTATAATATTTTTAATTTTAATTATAAAATATTAATAACATAAATATTTACAAGACATTATTATATAGTGTTACTACTTGCTAACCAAGTCTCAAATTCACAAAAAAAATAATGCTAATAATCTGCAAAACTAAATAACTTTTGCCATGATATCATTCAAACCAAATAGAGATATTAATAAGCAAACTAAATAGTTAATGAGTAATAATATAACTAGCTAAATAAAAATATTAACCTAATTTTCTTTCAATAGATCACAATAAATCACAAAAACATACGTCAGTAATTCATCCTTTAAAAGTGAAAATGAACAAAAAAAAAATTATGGCACTTATGGCGTATCTAACACCACCGCATCATCTTCATCAAGCATATATGAATTAACTTGTGACAAGATTGTCTCAAAATCTTCATTTTCACCTATAATCTATATGCAATATTTCCTCCGTCTCAATTTATGTGGCATCATTCAAATTTTGAGATTCAAACAAATCTATCTTTGACCGTAATTTTTTCATATATCTTTTAAATATTTTGAATTGACAATTATTGAGACTATATAATATTTTTTACGTAGTTTTCAAATATATCAATTTTATTTTAAAAAATATGAAGATTTTATGCCCAAATTCATAGTCAAACTTAAACTGTTCGACTCTCAAAAGTGAAAAATACCACATAAATTGAAACAGAGGGAGTATTAATTAGACTTTGAGTTTGAATCCTCTTGTTATTTTTAGTACTCTATCTTATTTTTATTTTTAATTATTTTTTATTTAGCCCACGAGCCGGCCCAACCCATGTTGCTCAAGCCCCCCGAGCCAATGGGCTTATTCAGATCGGGCTAAAAAGTCCTATTCCTAAATGGGATGCAAAAATGTTAGCCCAACCCTATCAAAATACAGCTGAGCCGGGCCCATATTGACGGCTCTACTCATATGTGTATCTCATGAATGTGAATGGTTGATGAGGGCCTCTGACATTAATAAGTCAGAAATATTCATAATTCGAGAATTTAAGCGGGAGCATACATGTTCATTGAAGGATATAGTTTATTTTCAGCGATAAGAAAAAATTAACTTGATTGGAGGGATTGTTGTATCAAAATTATTCAAAATTTCACTCTCTTGCTGCGCTCCTCAGTTTTCAGTCGGAGTCACAAGAGAAAATACAACGCAAAAAATATTTAAAATGATATGAAGAAGGACCTCAGAGTAGATGTGACATACATTTTAGCCTGGTGGTCTAGAAAAAAGATTTTAAATTCATTAAAGGAAATAACGACGTCTTCTTACAATAAATTATCGAGATACTTATACATATTAAATATCACTTACCCTGGTTTACGTATACAAATAAAAAAATTACTGAAAATAATTTTTTGTACGTATTTGTATCGCTATATGCTTTTGTCAAAGAATTTAATTTTTATAGTTTAATTGTGATAGTGAATGAAAGCCATCTGAGAGAAATATACAATGGTGCATTTGTTTCAGCAAGTACTATGGATGGAGCAGGTATTGAGGCATTGATATCTCTAAATACGGTATTATACATATGAGACTAGCTTATATTTATATCTGTATGTGCAAAACATATATTTTCACTAACATATGAAGTTATTGATTTAAAAAATGATGCCTCTTGGATTTGATTCTTTAACCAGTTCAAGAAAGCTTATGAGAAAAAAGAGAACATGTGTGTTGTATTCGATCGAAATGAAAGCATTATAAAGACAGTGTTCAGAGTATTCAATGATGTGCCTCAGTATATTTGCATGTGACATCTATGAAATAATATGCAAGAAAAGTATTGAAAGTATCATAAATTATTATCTGATATATTCTATATGATCGCAAAGATGTATACACAGTCAAATTTTGACAAGTTGATGGACAAGGTGGAGATGATGAAAATCAGAGTGAAGAAATATTTAAACTTGATAGGATACAAGAAATGAGCTAAATTGTGTGCACTAATTTATCGTGATTGAATAATGACATTAATTTTTATAGAGTTAATTAATTCGATAGTTGTAGCAGGATATGAATTACTAATTTTGATTTCTTGGAGAAGGTTAGAAAGTTGTTTGACAGATGAAATTACAAGAATCGAAAGGAATCAACATTCACATTCTGTAGCGACCCTTCTTGTTGTTATGGGTGGGATAATCGTGCAAGAAATCAGGCTAGAATACTTTCGGATTGGGGAGTTAAAAATTTCAAGCTAGACTAGTCTCGGATAAAATCTGAGCGAGGTGAGGTCTAGGAAAATCCGAGAAAGGATTGGGTAAAATGAGAAGGTGTGAGCTAATTTTTTTATTAGCTAAGGTATTAAGGAATCTGTAGGACTTTTCAGAAGTAAATTTGGGTGAGTAGAACTCTCGATATCGAACTTGACATAAAGGAATTGATCTGAAATATCAAGGTTCGAAGGTGTGTTATAAAATGGGCAAAACTGGGAGGATTCCCGAGTTTCTGTCATGTGTCAGCCACTATAGTGGGTGACACACTGCTATCGCAATTCCACTATAGTAGAGAAATTCCTGCTATAGAGGGAGTCAAAGGCGGTCAACCCCACTATAGCGGGTGGCTTTCGCTACAGTGGTGCTGCTATAGCGGGATTAGACCACTATAACGGGATAAGTCGTTGTAAATGCATAAACTTCTCTAAAAATATTTATTATTTCTCAAGAATATTTTGGGAAAGGGCTAAGGCAACTTTGGGCGATTTCCAATAATTTTCCACCATAATCCTTCGCTAATATAAGTAAATTATTCCCCTAATCTAGTACTTTAATTCTTGTGTCTTAGAATCGATAGTTACAAACTTGGGGGAGGGTTTAACTCAACCTAGGATGAATTTTCTGGTGAAAAAGGAAAATGTGAGGATGGAAAATCTGGGTTTCTTGAACTAGGTTGTTATTTAAAGATTCCTTACTGTAATTCATTGGCGTAACCATGAAATTGATAGTAAAAGGTGACTTTAAGGTGGGAGGATCATGGGATGTGTTAAATGGTTATGAAATTGGCCTCTGATTTGGGATTAAGATGTAATCTGAGAATATTTAGGTCGTTTGGGTTAATCTTGTGTTTATGTTATAATTCTTAGATCAAGATCTAGCTAGAGTTTCAAAAAATAAGAAAGCTCTGGTCCAATAGAGCATTTAGCTTGAGTGTAGGTAGGTGATGATTGAATTATTTTTCAAATTACGTTATGTATGCATGTTAGTTATTTCATTAGTGTTGCTTGTACAATACGTGTTTAGGGAATAAGGAAATGAATGTGAAATGATATCTTGTTTTCAATCTCATGCAATGAACTTATCTTAAATACTTTTTGGTTTTGTAAGTGTGAGTTGTATTTATTGTGATTGTGATTGTGTGATATTTGTGATTCTTTGATTGGCTCGAGTACCACGCCTGGTATAGATTATTGGTTGGTTCAGGTACCACGCGTGGTACGGAATATCTATCGATTGGCTCGGGTACCATGCCTGGTACAAGTTCTATTATAGTTGGCTCGGGTACCACGCATGGTACATGTTTGATTATTATTCCATGTGTTGATTTTATGAGTGAACCAAATTTATTTATTGTGATGTATTTACTACATGTTGGTCTATGAATGGTCGAATTAGTGTGTTTAAATGCTGAGATGGTTTTTGTTTAGACCAAGATTGCATGTTAAACACCATAGACTATGTCTTAGGGATCTTTGGGTGGTCCGGGTTGATTGAAAGGTATGTTAAATCTTATATGGGTTATTGTTGTAGTTTTTGAACATGTTTCATGTGGTTATTAAGTCAGGGTTAATGACTGCAACAAGATCAACTCAAATTAGCCAACAACCCAAACGCACTCAAAGCCAATGCAATTAGATGCAACAATGATGTAATGTATGAATGTATACAAGTCAAACCTGGTATCTAGTAATCGGACACCCGAGATGGAACATCAAGCTTATCAAATGAGTGCAGGAAGGAAAAACCTGAAATAGAGCATCGGGGCGCTCGGAAATGACCGTCGAGCTTATCAGTAGATGCATAAAAGTAAAACCTGAGATAACACATTGGGCGCCCAAAATTTAATCTCGGACTCATCAACATATGCATAAAGAGTAGTATTTTTCCCTTTCACCCTCAAAATCAGTAACAATTCCAAAGCAATCTTTTTAAATGCCCAAAGATCATGAAAACCCAATAATTATCAAGTGTAGGACCAAGAATCCTTAAAATCATTCTTTTCCATACCGATAATCATGACAATGTAGTATGATCATATAAATTTCCATATCCAGAGAAAACACACGCAACCAGGCAAAACAGGGCAAAGCACCCTCCAAACCAAGAGAACTGACCTGGAACTCTGTCCAAATCTAAGCTATGGCCTCGAGCCCACAGTTAAACATAAAGGTAGAATAAAGTGAAAAGATACCAAAAATAAAGCAAAAAGCACCGAGAATCTCTACTCTACCTCTAAAACCTTCTAAAAGCATACTAAGGATTCTATACTAGCCATAAAGATACTACAAGCTTTTAGGCTAAGGATAACATAAAAATTCTAAACTAAAATAAAAAATGGCCAATTTAAAGTGATAAATAGGATTTAAGCATAAGTTTATCTAATATCCCACCTAACGTTCTAGTAACATATAAATATATATAATCTAACTAAGCTCAGTCTAGAGAGTAAACCGTAACCTACATCGGGGCCGAACTGCAAACACAAATTGTCACTCGTGTGGCTTCCCCTTCCGAACAGCCTAAAAAAGCTACCATTCTATCAAGAACATAATCTAGGTGTCAAGACAAAAAGAACGACACCCATATTGCTATACGAAAAATTAGGCCAAAAATCGGATTAGAAAATGACCCTCGGGGCCTACGTAGCGAAACAGAAAATAATATTCACAATTATGTCTGCGGTGGATTTAGGAACCCATGCTCAAAATTTGAGCACGAACGGAGTTTGTTTCAGGGCTCAAAACAGCCCCGAAGTACTACCAATTCATGAGAATAAAAGTGGAGGACTGCGATTTTCAAGGGCGGAAACGAACCAATTTGGAAGCAAGAATCGACCACGGATTGGAACTACAACTACCACGGACAAACAAGCTCACCAACGTAGCTTTAGCCCAAGAAAAACCAAGCTTGAAAGAGCTTCAACAATGGAGGTTTTTAAGCTTGAAGAGAAGGACAAGGCTTGAAGAAGAAGAGGTTTACCAACGATAAAGGAGCGAGATTAACGATAATTTGGAGAATTCCCACGAGGCCACACTGTTCTTGAGTAATTAGAGTTGAGAAAAATGAAGTTGGAGTTGAAAGAAGTGAAAGAAATGAGCTAAAAATCATGAAAAATAAGAATTTAAAAGGGTTGGCCGCAGGCTGGCGCCGTTGGCGTTGGCCAGCACCGTTGGCGCTGAAGGCTGGCACGCGCATGCGCACTCGGCTGGCTGGCATTGAAGGCCTGGCCTGCAACAAAAACTAGCAGTTTTCCAAACTTCTCCGGGGCATTTTGGGCATGATCAGAACCCGATTCTCACAAATCAATAGAGCTATTTGAGTGGAAACAACATTACGGACTCAACAGAATCATTGAATTTACCAACGGAGGTCGTTTTAAGGAAAAATGGTCTCCATGCCCAAAACTTACTCGGAACTCAATACCCCAAAACAAGTTTGGAAGCCCTGGGACCCGAACGAAAGGTTCCCCTAATCCAAAGTCAATATTCCAAAGCTAATAACGCTTGCGAAATTTTCATCCGAGGCCGTCTTCTCTGAATGTTGACCAAAGTCAACCGTACTAGCCAAACTGGCTTGAAAACACCGAAAGCAAAACTAAACAACACCGAAAGTGCTCAGGCCCAGACCAATGGTCCTACTAGACCAAAATCTCCGTTCCGAAGCCAACAAAACTATCAAAATTTGATTTTGAGCACGTTTACCAAGAAAGTTGACCGAAGTCATAGATTTTCTAAGTTCAAGTTCTAAAATAGGGAAATGGTCATAACGACCTAACGAATGGCCCGGGCACCAAACCGTCAGTCCTGGCAAGTCATAAATGACTTGTAGCCACTAAGGGAAAGCTCGAAATGCAGAAAAAGGATGAAAAATAGAAAATGACCTGGAGGGACATTACAACATCCACTACTAAATGAAATTTCATCCGTGAAAGTTAGAAATAAGATAGTACCTGAAGACTCGAAAAGACGAGGATAACGGGTCCACATGTCGATTTTGGTCTCCTAAGTAGCCTCCTCGACAGGATGATGCCGCCACTAAACCTTAACTGACAGAATCTCCTTGGACCTTAACTTCCTAACCTACCTGTCCAAAATAGCAACAGGCTCCTCCTCAAAGGCTAAGGACTCATCCAACTGAACCGACTCTAACTGAAGCACGTGAGACTCATCCTGAATATACCGCCGCAACATAGAGATATGAAATACAGGATGCACACTGGAAAGAGTAGGAGGCAAGGCTAACTCATAAGAAACCTACTCAATACGATGAAGGATCTCAAATGGCCCAATGAACCTCAAACTGAGCTTACCCTTCCTCCTGAACCTCATCACGCCCTTCATGGGCGATACCCGAAGGAACATACTATCACCAACCATGAACTCTAGATCTCGAACTCTCGATCAGCATAACTCTTTTGCCTACTCTGGGCAGTGCAAAGCCTCTCCTGAATAACCCAAGCTCTATCCATAGAATCACGAAGCAAGTCGGTACGCCAAGGCCTAACCTCGAAAGCATCAAACCAACCCACTGGAGATCTACACCACCTACCATACAAAGCCTCGAACGGAGCCATCTGAATGCTTGAATGGTAACTATTACTATATCCGAACTCTACCAAGGCTAAACACTGGTCCCACTGACCCCTGAAATCAATAACACAGGCTCGCAATATATCCTCCAGAACCTGAATAGTACGCTCTGATTGACCGTCTGTCTGCGCATGGAAAGTGATGCTAAGCTCAACTCTAGTACCCAACTCTTTCTGAATAAACCTTCAAAAGTGCAAAGTGAACCGAGTACCTTGATCGAAGATGATAGAAACTAGCACACCATGTAAATGGACAATCTCCCGAATATAGATCTGAGCCAACCTCTCGGAACTGTAGGAAGTCTAAACCGGAAGAAAGTGAGCAAACTTTGTCAACCTATCCACGATAACCCAAATAGCATTAAATCTCCTCAAAGTACATGGCAAACTGACTACAAAGTCCATAGCAATCCGCTCCCATTTCCACTCCAGAATGGGTAGCCTCTGAGACAAACCACCTGGCCTCTGGTGCTCAAACTTCACATGCTGACAGCAAGCACCTAGATACGAAAGCTGAAATATCCCTCTTCATCCCACACCACCAGTAGTGCTGCCTCAAGTCACGATACATCTTAGCTGCCCCAGATGAATGGAATATTTAGAATAATGAGCCTCCCCCAATATCAATGTGACCAAGTCACCAACTCTACGAACGCAGATACGACCCTCGATCCTCAGAATACCCTCTGAATCCAAAGTCGTCTTTCTAGCCTCACCGCTCATAACTTTGTCATGAATGATCCTCAACCTTGCATCATCAAACTGTTATGCCTGAACCTGCTCTAACATGGAAGTTCTAGCCTCAATACAAGCAAGAATACGACCTGGCTCAGAAATGTCAAGTCTAACCAACCTGTTAGCCAAGGACTGGATGTCCCAAGCTAACGGTCGCTCCTCTGTCGCTAATAAAGCCAAGCTATCCATACTCACCGCCTTCTGGCTCAAGGCATCTCCCATCACGTTTGCCTGGCCCGGATGATAAAGAATAGAGATGTCATAGTCCTCCAGTAACTCCAACCACCTACGTTGCCTCAAATTTAGATCTTTCTGGCTGAAAATGTACTGAAGACTGCGATGGTCTGTAAAGATCTCACAGTGCACGTCATAAAGATAATGCCTCCACATCTTCAACGCAAAGACTACCACTGCTAACTCTAAGTCATGTGTGGGGTAGTTTCTCTCGTGAACCTTCAACTGTCTGGAAGCATACGCAATAAGCCAGCCCTGCTGCATCAACACATAACCCAAACCAATACATGACGCATTACAATACACGGTGAAACCCTGATCCTCGACCGAAAGAGTAAGAATCAGAGCTAAAGTCAACAAGGCCTTGAGCTTCAAAAAGCTCACTTCACACTCATCTGACCACTAGAAGGGAACATTCTTCTGAGTCAATCTAGTCAATGAAGCTGCTATAGAAGAAAATCCCTCCACAAACCGTCTGTAATAACCCGCTAACCTAACAAAACTGCGAACGTCAGTAGGAGAAGTAGGCCTAGCCCAATCATGAACTGCTACAATCTTTGCCGGATCTACCATTATCCCATCCTTGGATACCACGTGCCCCAAGAATGCCACATACTCAAGCCAAAACTCGCACTTAGTGAATTTGGCATACAACTGATGGTCTAGAAAGGTCTAAAGTAAAACTCTAAGATGTTGTTCATGCTATTCTCTACTCCTCGAATAAATCAGCATGTCATCGATGAACACAATCACAAATGAATCCAAGTAGGCACTGAACACACTTTTCATCAACTCCATAAATGCTACTGGGGCATTAGTCAACCCAAAACACATGACTAGGAACTCATAATGGCCGTATCGAGTCCTAAATGCAGTCTTTGGGATGTCTTCAGCCCTAATCCTCAACTGGTGATAACCAAACCTCAAATCTATCTTAGAGAACACCGCTGCACCCTGTAGCTAGTCAAACAGGTCATCAATACGCGACATCGGATATCTGTTCTTAACTGTCACATTATTCAATTGTCTTTAGTCAATACACATACGGATAGATCCGTCCTTCTTCTTCACAAACAGAACTAGAGCACCCCACAGAGACATACTAGGCCTAATGAACCCTCTACTTAACAAATCTTGGAGCCGATCCTTAAGCTCTCTCAACTCAGCAGGTGCCATCCGATATGGAGGAATAAAAATAGGCTTGGTGCCTGGCTCAACATTGATACCAAAATTAATGTCACCATCAGGAGGAGGACCCGAAAGATCAGAAGGAAACATATCTGAATACTCGCAAACCAAAGGGACTGACTCAAGAGGAGGTATGGTGGCACTAGTATCATGGACGTAGGCAAGATCAGCTAAGCACCCTTCCCAACCAACCGCTGGACGCTCAGAAAAGATATAACTCCCCTCGGCATGTGGCTATCGGCTCCTTTCCATATGATAGGAGGGATACTAGGCATCCAAACAGTAATAGTCTTGGCGAAGCAATCCAAGACCGTATGATAAGGAGATCGCCAATCCATGCCCAAGATCATATCAAAATCAACCATATCAAGCACAACCAAGTATACCCACGTGTCATACCCCAGGATAGTCACTACACAAGCCCGATACACCTGATCCAATACTAAAGATTCACCTACTAGGGTAGATACACACAAGGGCGCAAGCAAAGACTCATAAGTAGACTCCAGACGAGTAGTATAATAAGAAGATACATATGAGAATATAGACCCCGGATCAAACAAAGTAGAAGCAGACTGATGACAAATAGAGATCGTACCTGTGATCACAACATCTGAAGCCTCGACCTTTGTCCAGCCCAGAACTGTACATATGTGTCTCTGACCACCATGACCACCTGACCTACTAGACTGAGGACTACCTCTAGTACACTGGGGACCACCCATACTACCCTGTGAACCACCTTTAGCTGGAGGTGCTGGAGCCCTGGGGGCCTGAACTACTGATCATGTCGCCTCTGGTGCGGTACTGATGGACAATCTTTAGAAAAGTGGACTATCTTGCCACACTCATAACAAACCCGACCATATGTACCTCGCTATGAAGACCCAGCTGAATCAGAATGACTACCATGACCTGTGGATCCTGAATGGCCACCTCGTGGAGAAGAAATGATACTCTGGCTACTCTAATCCTCAAAAGTCTGTATTGCTGCCTGAACACGCTGGCTTGGCTACAAGCGCTGCTGGTGCTGACCTCTACCATAGTAACCTCTACCACGGGTCTGGGAACTGCTGAAACTGCCCTGATGGTGGGGCCTCTATCGCTGCCACCTTGGGCCTCGTGAAGTACGCCCTCAATAGTACGGGCATGATCAACTACCTCCAGATAAGATTGACCCAATACTACCATACTTTCTCTGGCCAAGCGATGATGCAAGATCAAACCTCGAACAAACTGCATACTCTCTCGTGCTCGGTGGGTAGAATCATAGTGGCGTGTCTTGATAACTGGTGGAAGCGAACCTCATACTCAGTCACAGTCATGGAGCACTGCTCCAACCCAGAGAACTAATCCATCAACCGCTCTCTCATGCTATGCGGTACATACTTCTCCAAAAAAGCTACGGAGAACTGGGCCCAAGTAAGCGGAGGTGACCTGGTTGGTTTGCAAGAAAAATATGACCTCCACCACTATTTCGCTGGGCCATCCAGCTGAAATGCGGTGTAATTTGCTCTATGTGACTCAACTAATCCCAAATTATGCAATCTCTCCTGGCAGCTAATCAGAAACTCACGTGCATCCTCCCTAGAAGCACCTGAAAACCTCAAAGGACCCAATCTCAAGAACCTACCAAGCATCTTCTACTCCTCAAAAGACATAACTAGCATGGCTGGAAGAGGTGGAGCAACTGTAGGAATCAGTAATACCTCCAATCTAGGAGCCGTAGCAGTAGGCTGCACTCCTGTACCCTATGCTTTTGCCTGAGCTGAAGTCTGACCCTCATCTCTAACCTGAGAACCAATCGGAGTGGTCGGAGAAGCTGCTGGTGGAGTCATACCCTCAAGGAACCCAACAATCGAACCAATGTGTCCTGCAACACTGGAGTAGCCACAAAACCTGCCGGATGTTGGGCTGGCCCTACATGCTTTGGCTCATAGTGTACCTCATCCACTCTAACCTCAGGCTCAGGTGACGGTAGTCTAGCCCGGGCCCGAGCTGGCACCGTAGCACGTGCCTTATCTAGACCTCTGGGTCGGCCTCTACCCCATCTCCTAGCTGGGGCTCTAACCACAGGCGCAGGGGCCTCATCCTCGCCCACTGCAGATCTTATCTGAACCATCTGAGAAAGAGTGAAACAAAGATACTCAGAAGTTGATCAAGTCAAGAATGCATGACAAGGAATCAAATAATCCGACATATTTCCTAGGAATGTCCGATAGCCTCTAGCAGATTGGATACGAACGTCATTATACAGATCCACGAGACTCTACTAGACATTTTGCTCTTGTACTAGAGAGATCGATGAACCTAGAGCTCTGATACCACTCTGTCACGACCCAAAATTGGGCCGTGATGGCGCCTACATAGCCCCTAGTAGGCAAGCCAAACCCAATGATGCGGAAGACAATAATAATAATAAAACTAAGGAAAAGCAGAAGATATAAAGAAAATACAGGGCCAATAGCATATATACATACCAACGTATAAAATATACAAAAGATGGCTCTAAAGTGACTGAATAGACAAAATATACACGAGAACCAACCCAGACCTGGCGTCACTAGTACAAGAGCGACTAAAGTAAGGAGTAGCTATACAACAAACTCTGTCTAAGCAAAATAAAAAATATAGACAGAATGTACAACAGAAAGCATGTAAAGTCTCCAAAAGCGCTGAGAGCTCACCGCGATCCAAACTGCAACAGGCCTCGAATGACAGGAAGATCAGCGAGGGTGGCTCATACTAGGTACTGCATCAGAAAAAGATGCAGAGTGTAGTATGAGTACCAAGACAATGGGTACTCAGTAGGCATCATAGGTCGACCGAGCACAGAAAGATAATATATAAATAATAAGATACAAGAAAGTAGTTAAACTACAGGGATCCCCCTAAATCTAGTTATAAAGCCGAAAATCGAAATGACCAAAATAATAAAAAGGTGAAGTAATAACAAGATCAACTCAAATCAGCCAACAACCCAAACGCACCCAAAGCCAATGCAATGTGATGCAACAATGATGTAATGTATGAATGTATACAAGTCAAACCCGATATCTAGTACTCGGGAGCCCGGGATGAAACATCGAGCTTATCAAATGAGTGCAGAAAAGAAAAACCCAAAATGGAGCATCCGGGCACCCCAAAATGACCATCGAGCTTATCAGTAGATGCAAAAAAGTAAAACCCAAGATAACACATCGGGCGTCCGAAATTTAACCTCGGACTCATCAACGTATGCATAAAGAGTAGTATTTTTCCCTTCCCCCTCAAAATCAGTAACAATTCCAAAGCAATCCTTTTAAAAGCACAAAGATCATGAAAACTCAATAATTTTCAAGTGTAGGACCAAGATGCCTTAAAATTATTCTTTTCCGTACCGATAATCATGACAATGCAGTATGAGCATATAAATTTTCATATCCAGAGAAAACACACAAAACCAGGCAAAATAGGGCAATGGACCCTCCAAATCAAGAGAACTGACCTGGAACTCCGTCCAAATACAAGTTATGGCCTCTGGACCACAGTTACACATAACGGTAGAATAAAGCGAAAAGATACCGAAAATAAAGCGAAAAGCACCGAGAATCTCTACTCTACCTCTAAAACCTCCTAAAAATATACTAAGGATTCTATACTAGCCATAAAGATAGTACAAGCTTCTAGGCTAAGGATAACATAACAATACTAAACTAAAATTCGAAATGGCCAATTTAAAGTGATAAACAGGATTTAAGCCTAAATCTATCAAATATCCCACCTAACGTTCCAGTAACATATAAATATATATAATCTAACTAAGCTCAGTCTAGAAAGTAAATCGTAACCTACCTCGGGGCCGAACTGCAAACGCGAACCTTCACTCGTGTGCCTTCCCCTTCCAAACAGTCTCGAAAAGCTATCACACTATCAAGAATATAATCTAGGTGTCAAGACGAGAAGAACGACACCCATATTGTTATACCAAATATCATGCCAAAAATCGGGTCAAATAATGACCCTCGGGGCCTGTGCAGCGAAACAGAAAATAAAATTCACAATTATGTCCAAGATGGATTTAGAAACCCATGCTCAAAATTTGAGAGCGAACGGAGTTCGTTTCGGGGCTCAAAACAGCCCCGAAGTACTACCAATTTATGAGAACAAAAGTGAAGAATTGCGATTTTCAAGGGCGGAAATGTACGAATTTGGAAGCAAGAATCGACCACGGACCGGAACTACAACTACCATGGACAAACAAGCTGACCAACGCACTTTTAACCCAAGAAAAACCAAGCTCGTAAGAGCTTTAACAATGGAGGTTTTTAAGCTTGAAGAGAAGGACAAGGCTTGAAGAAGAAGAGGCTTACCAATGATAAAGGAGCGAGATTAACGATAATTTGGAGAATTCTCACGAGCCCTCACTCTTCTTGAGTAGTTAGAGTTGAGAAAAATGAAGTGGAAGTTGAAAGAAGTGAAAGAAATGAGCTAAACATTGTGAAAAACAAGAATTTAAAAGGGATGGCCGCAGGCTGGCGTTGTTGCCGCTGGCCAGCGCCGTTGGTGCTGAAGGCTGGCACGCGCACGCGGGCGATCGATTGGCTGGCGCCGATGGCGCTGAAGTCCTGGCCTGCAACAAAAACCAGCAATTTTCCAAACTTCTCCGGGGTATTTCGGGCACGATCGGAACTCGATTCTCACAAACCAATAGAGCTATTTGAGTGAAAACGACATTCCGGACTTATCGAAATTAACGAATTTACCAACGGAGGTCGTTTTAAGGAAAAGTTGGCCCCATGTCTAAAATTAACTTGGAACTCAATACCCCAAAACAAGTCCAGAAGCCTCGGGACCCGAACCAAAGATTTTCCTAGCCCAAACTTGACATTCCAGAGCTAATAGCGCTGGCAAAATTTCCATCCGAGGCCGTCTTCTTCGAATATTGACCAAAGTCAATCCTACTAGCCAAATTGGCTTGAAAACACAGAAAGCCCTCAGACCCAGACCAATGGTCCTACTAGACCAAAATCCTTGTTCCGGAGCCAACGGAACTGTCGGAATTCGATTCTGAGCATGCTTACCAAGAAAGTTGACCTAAGTCAAAGATTTTCTAAGTTCAAGTTCTAAAATAGAAAAATGGTTATAACGACCTAAAGAATGGCCCGGGCACCGAACTGTCAGTCACGGCAAGTCATAAATGACCTATAGCCGCTGAGAAAATGCTCGAAATGCAGAGAAAGGATGAAAAACAGAAAATGACCTGGAGGATCATTACAATATTGCTCGAATTTACACAAATTAAAGACAATGTTGAAGACTTACGAGGTTCTAATACACCCTTTGCCAGACAAAACAGACTACAAAATTTCTGAATATATATCGAAAGAGGTGATTCTGCCACCAAAATTTAAAAGACCTCCTGAAAGACCTTCAAAGTACCACGAGAAATCATCGAGAATTTTTTTTGAAAAAAAGAGTTCAAATTTTTACAGTACATGTGAATTTTCAGTCACAATAGACGTTCGTGTAAAAATAGAGCTCGAACTGCTTAGTTGAATAGGTTCACTTGATGTTCTCTTTATACATTCAGCATTTGTTGTTTCTTTAGTACATTTGGATGTACGGATTGTGAATTACGTACTCGTGTTGATTTTTTACATTACTTTTGGTTTATTAGTGACACAATATTCTACTTTGTATTTTGTGATTCCTCTTGCTTTATGAAGTAGAAGTTAATTTACTGTCAGACTAGTACATGCCTTACAATTTATGTATTTGTATATATTTTAAACTTGATTTATATTTGAAACTAAAATACATTTGGCTATTGAGTTTTGATGTTGAGTTGTATTAGCCTGTAACTCTATCTGTATTTGTATCTTGATTACAAATATTGAAGTGCTTTACATGGTACTGAGTGAGAGAAAAAGATATTTGTATATAAGTCTTTTTTTGTATTTATTTTTGTATATTGATGAAATTATACAAATAAAAATAATAATAGTGAGTGCACTATACAACAGATTTAGTTGACTGAAAAATACATTGAATAATAAGTTTAGTTGGCATCTATTATGAAATTTTAACTATATTTGTATTTGTATAATTAGTAAAAAATACAAGCATAAAGTGTTATTGAATTGTATTTGTATATTGGAGTGTAATGTACAACACAATTATATATTTTATTTAGGCGTGTATATAGACATTTGCAGCATTTATAATATTAAAATATAGTACAAAATCATACTGAGTTCATAGAAATGTTAATGACCAGAAAATTCTAATATTTATAAAAATTGATAGTTTGAACAAAGATGAAATACAACTACAGAATCCAAAAAATACAATTATAAAATCTTTTACATCAAAAAGAGATAAATATACTGTAAATTATTCAATCACAATACATTCACTACTGTCACAATCTGCTCTTAACCTATTTGACTTTGGTGGTGCCTCATTATCACTCATGACACCGTAAAAGATCTTACATTGATCATATTCTCAAATCAGTATAACATATCTGCTATGTAGTAAATCAGGTTCAAATTGAACTCTTGAAACTCCTTAACCGTAACTTAGATACTCAACATATGCAACCAAATAGAGTACGCAATTCCTACATAAAAATAAGAAATAATTTTAATTTTTTTTTACATAAAAGCATTGGTGTGAATCCAAAAATACAAAAATGTAATTGTAGTAACTTACTGTCATAACCTGAATTACGATAGATCTTGCGGGCACTTACTCGAGTCTAACTCGATAGAAGAGACCCTCAACACCCAAAAATCATCATTTAGCGAAAGTCTTTTATACAATTAAACATGCCAAAAATTAAGAGAAGACTCAGAAATATAAATTCTATTTAAGCTTGAAACTACACAACTATTTTTGAAAACAATAAGTACAACCTTTCTCAAAACCTGGTCTAGACATATACAAGAGCTTCTAATGAAGAACATGGCAAATAAAATATGACACAACTTTTGCCTACGAAATAAAACACGAAAGTTATTGATGGAGACTCTTCACTTCAAGCAAGAAACTTCAATCAACATGTCATATACCTACACTCCCAAAAAATGTAGCAAGAGTAGTATCTGTACAACACACATACTAGTAGGTATCATTGGCTAACTAAGGTTAGATCACGCAATACACATATAGACTTTAACATAAAATAGATAATCTCAATATCAAAACTTAAATAGAACTCTAATTAAATACATGCACAACTTCACCAGATTAGATTTAACCTCTAAGGTCCTATTGATCTTAATAGTTATTTCCAGGACCTTTATTATAGTCACAAGATTCCCCGCATTACGTATATTCCCTTTCAAACTCACCTATAATATTAACCATTCATTTGGATTTAGTCCGTTACCATTAGTTACAGATTTTCAGCCACATTCCAAGTTCACACTAAGATCATCAGTCATTCAAATACCCTCATTCACAGACATATCAAGTATAACATTCAAGAATATAGCAGTCATTGATAGACATATCAAGTATAACAGTCACCAATAGACATATCAAGTTACACAAAATGTGCAGTACATATGCAAGCACAACACCATATGGATTTCATATTTTCACAATCTCTCAGACCTAAAGTCTCTGTATCTCATCCATCTCCATGTAACATATAAAGGCTCACCCAATTTACTCATCTCAAATTGCTCTTTTAACTCACAGTATCAACAAAAGGTAAATATAAGGGTAAGTGTGTACAGACATGCTAAGAGAACTTATTTCTGTCTAATAGCCATGACCTGCATGAGATATACCATGGTTCATGGTCCATGTATCATATCGGCTCGTGATATCCAATCCATAGTAATCAATTTAATATCAATATTTATATCGGCTTGTGGTACCTGATCCCTAATACAATAACCATATCTGTACTGGCATGATACCCGACCCCATAACCAATGTGAACCTATGGTTCCAAGTCTCTATCTCTCAGGATATAACACAGTGCACTAATAATACATACACTTTATCATTACAAGTTCTTTAATCAATTCATGTATATAAACACAACTTATTCATTCAAGTATTTACATGATCACAATCATCAACTCAAGTATGTCTGAAGACCACTCATAAGCCACTTAATTCAAACACATACAAGCACTAAATTAAGTCTCAGTTCCAAATAAGTCTACAATCAGTGCATATTAATTACATATCAATGTTATTCCAACAAGAATTTTTCAACTTCCATTATTAGATGCAAGGTCCTTCATTCATACAATCTTCATAATTCCTAGTTACCCCATCGTCAACTATCTATCAATCATCTATTCACATTCCACCTACAATCATTCTTAGTTCGTTTACCTCTTGTTACAAACTCATTATGTTGTTAGTTATATTCTTTTCTTAGTTTACTCGCATTAAGACAATCAATCACAAATAACCATACAATGTCTGAAATAATATATAAGTCACCAAGTATTATCACAACAATCCGGAATCCACGTTCAGAAGGTTTATCATTTCGTAATTCCTTTTCAACTCCTAATTTTAAGATCGTTGCTTATACAAACACAATAAACACATTATCAATTTCTCATTATCTCCCTCCTTCGCCTGCACATCAATATATACATAGCATAGATATGTCAATCCACAAAGATCCCAGTTTCATGACTATTCTATTAGTTTTCATACAAACTCCGTACCTGAAGGCTTAAAACATGTTGTATTTATCAAAATCTATACAATACTATGATTAGGTAACCAAAGTCCTTACTACAAGTTCAATCATAACCTACCTAGATGCTGAGCTATTGTTGTACTACACACAACCTTGATCCTTTTTCTCTTTCCAGTGATCCTAAGGGAGAAGCCGCGAGAAAGAGGAGAGGACCACGCTACTTAGAACTAATCGTAGGATATTTCTTAGGGAAAAATATTTTTTTAGGACAGACCTAAAAGCTGAAACAAATAAATCCCGTTATTTTGCCTCGTGAGCTTTGCTGCAGCAAAAGCTTCCTTGCTGCGGCAAGCTCGCTTAGTGAGAACAAGACTGCTATGGTGGTCCATCAATTCTAGTCTCACGTTGACTTTATTTCTTCCGTAGTTTTATTTAAACACACCCATAATTACTCCCTCATTAAAATTCATAACACAAAATTTTAATTCTTCCATTTTACCGCGAGATTTTAATAAAGGAATGAGTCATTATATTAGATAGCAATTTATCAATCGTTTATCTCCGAACGAACCCAAAAGGTGAAGGGAAATAGATTGGAATTCAAACAAGGTCACTTCATTTCTATGTTCACCTAACCCACCTAAAATCATGATTCTACGCAAAATAATTTTTCACTAGAATTATTTTTACACACAGTCTCTTCGATGAGACCTTTGAATAAATGGAACGTACTGAAACATTAAGCACGAATTGAATTTTCTTACTCACTATTTCCTAACTTGGGGAAAGAATTTACCTAAGAAGGGTTAAGGACTCCCAATGTTTGAAAGATTAAAACTTAAATATCGATATACAAATTAATAAAATAAATCACAGAACAACACTGAGCCGCTATGGTGAGAATTTTCTCACTACAACGAGACTGCTGCGGCCAAAAATAGTTTGTCGCAATGAAGAGCAGGGCAGATTTAAGGGGAAAAAGAGTTTATTTCCGTATTTTTTCAAAAACAAACTTACACCTTCACTTCAATATTCTCTCTACAAACAACTTTCCCCTTTTTGATTTCTAAGGTAAACTTCTTTCGACTATCTTATTACATTGCGTACAAAGTCTATATTGCATTATTTTATGCTTATTTTACTTGATTTAACTTAGAATTGAGGTTTGGGGGTGTGGATTAGTCTTGCCCTTGTAGGGAGAACTTTTGAAGCATGCCTCCTAGATTTATGTTTTCAACTTGTTTAGAATGCTCCTTATGTAGATTTTACGAAGTTCATAGAGTTCTAGACTCAAAAAATAGTAGGATAGTAGAAAAGTTTTTTTGAAAATTTTCAAATGCTTGGGGCTTGTCTTCAAGATCTTTAATTGCCATGAAAATGAAGAATAAGTGTTGTACACTATCACATTGTGCCCGATCTATGATAAAACAAATAACATGGGGCATATTTTACAAAATACCATTTTTGGATGTTTGGCTGGCTAGAGACGATGACCTCGCTGCAGCAATAGTCACCTTTGCCATGGAGACTTCATCATAGAAGATAGGTCTCACCAACTGCAGTAGAAAAACGTCCGTTGTAGCAAAGGCGCTGAAGCTGAATGCTTGTAGGGGACTGAAAAAATTTCAAAATAAATTTCTTTTGGCCTTTTGCTTTTAATACTTACTCCTTGTTATGATTTTCGAAAACATCAAGTGATACGATTATGTTTCTTTCAGCAGAGATCACTATCATGGCTGCCAGTGATGAAGAGGGTTACTTTCACGACCTGATTTCTCAGGTAATGATGGCACCTACAACCCCCCAGTAGGCAAACCAATTCTTGTAGCCCAAAACAGTTAGTAATGGGATACTACCTAACCAATACGCACAATAAGCAGAAATAAGCGGAAGCAGAATATAAGGATAGACAAAGCAGAAGCAAAACCTGAATATATACATTGAAACTACACCAACCCCAAGACTTGGTATCGACAGTACAGAAGCTTCTAATAGAGTACAAGTGCTAGAAGTAACAAAAGATAAATACAACTATCTCTGAATATACAAAGAGTATCAGTACAAATGATGAGATATGGTCAGACCCCGACCGTCAGGCGCCCACCCTAGTCTCGAATAGCCAAAAGATGCATGATTCTCCAACGCGATCAACGTTGAAAGCTCAACTATTATCTGCACCAGAAAGATGCAGAATTGTAGTATGAGCACCAATTGCTAAGCAACGGGTACCCAGTAGGCATCATCGGCCGACTAAGCGCATATAAGATATAAAAATAGTAAGTAGAACACAAGAAAGCAGTCACGGAAGCAAGGAAGAAGCAAAAGAAACTAGAACAAGAAGTAATCAACCAAGAGTACAAGTATACATGCTAGCATAAACATATACTTAACACAGAAACACAGGTGTAAGAAAGAAGAACGCACCTGGAATCCTTGCAACAATAGTATATAAAAGGAGAGAAAGAAGAACGCACCTGGAATCCTTGAAACAATAGTATATAAAAGGAGAGAGAGTCAGGGACATGGCGGTATACCGGTAACCTCAAGTAAAAGGAAAAGAAGGAAAGCAATCTAGCATACTCAAGATGGAATCAACAAGCATAAGAAAATATAACACCAATCCAACTTCAAGATAGCATAAACAGGAATCCACCTCACAAGTACAACCCTAGGATGGAATAACTAACCCACAATAACCGAGAAATACTACTCAAATCCTGATAAGAATGGAACCATAAACTCACAATCTGCTCAGAAGGCCACACAAAAGTGCCTCAATAAGATAGGACTCCCTAGCCCTCTCAATAATCAAAATCCCACAACCGGAGCCTCAACATGCTAATAACCGCTAAATCACCAAGAAACAAGGACCATAACTAGCTCTATAAAGTGACAAGATTAATCTAAACTACCTACAGTCCCAATGGCCACCCATACAATCGAGGAACGCAATCAAGTGAAAACAAACCCTTCGACCGCTTATACAACCAGAGCGTACACAAAACACACAGAAAATAAGGGTGGAATGTGAGTGGAATATGCATGATGATGATAATGACAGAACCGGTAATAGTGACTCTGTATGCTCCTCCCTCCGGCACTTCGGCAGGAGGACGCATGGTGGGACGTGCCCGCTATACCTTATCCTACGCTGTATACCCCTCTTCCGGCATGCTTGGCCTATATCCAGGTCCTGGAACAGAGGGCCCATGGAGGTCCTTGACCACATACAGTAACCAACGCGAAATCTCAGGTAATTAGAACCTTGAAGTACATGCCCGGAGTTGAACCGGGTCTAAAATAGTAGTAGTAATCTCAAAAGACCCTCTCAAAGGGTGCTCAAAGTATACTCGGGTCTAAATTAGTGATAAAAGTCTCAATAACCCTCTCAAAGGATGTCCAGAGCGTATCTGGGTCTAAATCTGTCTAAATCTGTAAGGAATCAGGTCTAGAACTCTGCCCAGCAGAGCGTAGTATCAGTAGGAAATCAAGTCTAGTGCTTTGCCCAGAAGAGCCTAGTACCAGTAGGAAATCAGTCTAGTGCTCTGCCCAACAGAGCCTATTATCAGTAGGAAATCAGTGTGAAATCATCCAAAATCTCATGTCATTATTAGATTATACCAAAAATGGGCCCCCGAGGCCATGCAAGTTTAGGAAAAACTATCTATAGTGGCTCGCAACCAACACTAAAGTAAAACATGCAGGGAATTTTTTTTTCATGGATGATATGCTCGCACACAAATATAAATTAGCCCAACGGCTCATAAACATTTCTACCAGCCCGGCACGGGCTCCACAACTACTCAGCAGACATAACCAGCTTAAAAGGATATCTCTATGTCCGGGACTCACGGACACTCCCAAATAACCCACCATCTATGTTCCAAAGTCAATACAAGGCCTCACAGTACCACAAGGGTAATATACGATACTACGCGAATACTACAAACAACGTATGAAATAAGCGGACAAAAAGGCGGACAAGGTCTGGGGTACTAACCTAATACAACCCACCCAAGGATACTAATTAATGCAGTTATAGCCTATATAGGCAACTAACCTTTGTTTCGGCCAAATTTTGGGCCAAAATTAAACTTCCACCAGCCCAATCTTCACCCCTTGACCCGTCCGGGCCAACCCAAAATACACACCCTTTAACACCTTATACTCCTCTTTCTCTTTTCTCCGCTTAACACAGGCAACCAAATGACCCTTTTCTCTCATCTTCTTCTCTCAACAAGAACCAGTAAACCCTAGCGCCGCTCCCCCATCTCCTCTCTCCTTCAGACGAAACGTTCCCTGAAGCTTCTAGAATAGGCAACGTGTCCTCATCTGCATTGCTCATCCTCCTTGATGAGCAAAATACCCCCCAATTTTATACCAAAATTGTATGATTGTTACAGCTGGAGCCTTATCTCCTCAAGGAAATTCGAAATCCTTAGCAAATTTCCAGAAAAATGCTTTGAAACCCTAGTCCCACATCGAAATCAATCTGAAAAATCACCCCAAATCTCCCCTATATAAGCCTCACTATTTTTGTGGTGAAGGCAGTGTGTGTTCAGGGGATTTTCTGAGCAAAAACCTTGTGAAGACTCATTTTGAGCTTAGGTTTTGAAAAGAAACTCGAAGTCCTTTTCCGGCGGTGGAGCAAGTTTCCGGCAGAAGCTCATTCGTTCTCAGTTCGCTGCTCCAAAGAAGGTAAATCTTTCATTCTTTTCATCTTTCTTTTATTTTAAGCATTATGTAGGAGTATAATTTCTTGATAGTTTTCATTTGGTTTTCACTGGTCTTGTGTGGTTAAGTAGGATTTGGGGAATTCAGAATGAGTGTCAGAATCTGGTCGTGTAGTGATGACATTTCAAATCATTTCTTTGTTTCTTTTTACAAACTTCTAAGGGGTTTAGGTTGAGCAGGAACAAGACTGAATATATGGAGTGCAAGTTCAGTGAGGCGACTCAGGATGATGACGTAAAAGTGAAGCTGGATACACAGGTCATCCAAAAGAAAAGGGAGTTTCAAGTATCTTGGGTCTATTATCCAGGAAAATGGAGAGATTGATGAGGATGTCACTCATCGTATTGGTGTTGGGTGGATGAAATGGAGGCTCGCATCTGGAGTCTTGTGTGATAAGAAGGTGCCTACTAAACTTAAAGGCAAATTCTATAGAGTGGTGGTCCGACCAGCTTTGTTGTATAGAGTAGAGTGTTGGCCAGTAAAGAACTCCCATATTCAAAAGATGAAGGTGGCAGAGATGAGGATGTTACGATAGATGTGCGGGTTTACTAGGAGAGATAGGATTAGGAATGAGGATATCCGAGTTAAGGTGGGTGTGGTGTCGGTGGAAGATAAGATGCGGGAAGCGAGGTTGAGATGGTTCGGACATGTGAGGAGGAGAGGCACGGATGCTCCAGTGTGGAGGTGTGAGAGGTTGGCTATGGATGGGTACAAGAGAGGACGAGGTAGATCGCAAAAGTATTGGGGAGAGGTGATTCGACAGGACATGGCGCAGTTGCAGCTTACCAAGGACATGGCCCTAGATAGGAAGGTGTGGAGGACGCAGATTAGGGTAGAAGAGTAGTAGGTAGAAGTGTGTGTAGGCTAGTAGGTAGGAGTGTTTTTCCTTATTGTCCCGACTAGTAATCGTAGGGCTACGCTTATAGTTTCTTGTTCTTGGATTCCTCGTGGTAGTATTTGGTGACAATGCTCTGTTTCTGTCTGCTGTTTGTTACTACATATTACTTCCTATCGTCTCTTGTAGTTTTATCTGGTATTTTTACCCTGTATCATTGTTACGTCCTTTTTAGCCTATTTTTAGACTGTTTTGTCTTGAGCCGGGGGTCTATCGGAAACAGCCTCTCTACCTCACCTCTGAGGTAGTGGTATGGACTGCGTACACTCTACCCTCCCCAGACCCCACACTGTGGGAATTCACTGGGTATGTTGTTGTTGTTGTTGTATGATACTCGTTGTTGCCTTTCTCTGTTGCTCAACTTCTGGTAGTAGCCTTGGGAGGAGTGGATTTATATGATGTGTTTAAGTAACAAGTTGGGAAATTTAACTATGGCTTTATATCTTTGCATTCTTGATCTGTTTGTTGTTCTTGACAATATGAGAACGAGTTTTTGGTTGATGTCTTCCTTGCTTGAACTACTTAAATCTGTTTGGTGGAATGCAAGACATATTTTATTCCATCTATGTTCAGAATCTGCCTTATCACGACTATTTGCTTGCTTTTCTGCGCTTAGATGTGAATTATGAATGATTCGGAAAGTTGATTATGGTTTAACGCTCGTATATGATCCTTTGTCTGTTCGTTGCTTGATTAAATGTTAAACTTAGTCTTCATCTCCTCCATGCTTTCCTTATATGTTGTGAGTAAAAGTTGTTTCTTCTAGATTTGTGAGATGCCATGTCTGCCAAAAATGAAGTCGTTTTGCCCAAATCTGAATCGTGTATGCATTTGTAACTTCGTTCAAAAATGGAATAGGTTTGTCCAATGTGATTCGGATAGTTTATTTTGCTCTTAGAGTTTACTTTGGATTTTTCTTTTGCTCAATAGTCATGAAGCATGTTAACCCCAAAATTTTGGTTGCAAGCATGTCTATCTCTGCCTTGTGTGTTGAAACTAGTCAAATTTGATTGTTAATCTTCCATTGTTCTTGAAGTCTGTCTTAACGCATTAAAAGAAAAATGAGTTTGCTAGTCAAGCTTTATGCTTTACGTGCACAAATTCGTATGTGTTTGGCTGCCCAGAGTTTATTCAATAAGAGACCATTGAATTTGGTTCCGTGCTCCATGAAAATTGGGCAAGCTACTGAACTAAATTATACCTATGCAAGCAGTTTTTAACCTTGGTAAATCGAACGTCATTGGCCTAAGAAGAAGAAAATCTGCTTCGTGGTTTGTAAACATGAGAGTATGCTTCCATATTTTCTTTTATGTTTCTTTGAATCCATGACTAAGATTTAAATTATTACTTACAGTAAGAGTATCTCGAAACATCTATTCTCTTGTCGCTTGCAATCGTAGAAATGAGCATGAGTTAACCTTAAATTTTCCTTGTTTCCATTCCTTGATCCGCACAGCTTGTTAAAAATTTTGTGGCCCTTTTTGATAGATTTTGGAAAGGTTTAGGTACTACAAACTTGAGTATATCTATCTCTGTTGCACCCATGTTTAGTATGGTTTGGGGGTCTTAGTTTCTGCATTTAATATGGATGATAAGTCCTTGATACTAATCTTTGTCTTTTATCAATAAAATTCATGTTATGGTTCATCCTTAGTCCAGGAGTTCTCAACAAGATTTCTTAAAAAATCACCTCGAACAATCAGACCGTTTTAAAAAGTGCAGCTAGATAGGTATAATCTTTCTCTGTGTTCTATAACCTTTGTCTAATTTGTTGAAGTTCATATGCTAGAATTGGTTTTCTTTTAATGAATTCTGATCTTCATTCTTCTTTGTTTGCATGAACAATCCATCCGAGTCCCATTGGACTCTTTTCGATACCTTGCATTTTCTCGAGTTGGGGCCGAAACCCAACTCCTTCGAGCTGACTCAGCATTCCTATGGTAAAAGGTGGAAATGCAGCCGATGTAAAGAAAATGGGCCTAAAGCCCACCAAGTGTAGTAGCAGCAGTCTGATAGGCTGGAAACTCAAAAATCTTGACTAAAAGGGTTCGAAAGTCGGCAGCAGCAGTCCAAAAATGGACTAAAGAATTTGAAGATAATGGACTAAAGTCCATAGGCAAAATGCAACGGCAGTAGCCCATAAAAATGGGCAAAATACATGGAGGAATGGACCGAAAGTCCAAAAGCAGTGGCAGAAGTGGGCCAAAGCCCACAACTTAGTTTAGGACAGGTTGAACTAAAAGCCCAAATTAATTGAACCAAAGAGCTTAATTACCTTTCTTCTCTTTATTATTTATTTTGTATTAGTTAGATTTATCTTGTATAACTTGGACTAACATTTTAACTTAGTTGAGTTATCCCCAAAAGAGTAAGCACTTCTTGTTTGACCTTTTTTACTGTCTTCTTCACGTAAAATAGTTAAACATCCTGTGTTTTTAAAGAATGTTTAAAAAATCGAGCATGTTTCCCTTAAACCAATCCTTTATATATTTTATCTTAAAGCACTTCAGTCTTCTTCTATCAAGTTACATCTACCATATTTCCTAAATCAAATCAAATACTTTCTTTTAAAAATTGTCAAATAAGTTGGTTTTAATAAGATTGGATAATTGTGAGTTAGCGGATGTTTCAGTACAGTAAAACCCTTCTAAAAACATTAATAAAAACCTCTTAACCTTAATCTCTTCTTTTCTAAATCTTTTACTGTTTTAAGACTTTAGAAATTTTTATAAGTTTTCCTTAGTTTTCTTTTATAAAATTAAGTGGCGACTCTTCTTTACTTGAAAATCATGTTTGAAACTTTAACTTGATTTTCGAAATGACTTTCAAAAGTTGAAACAACCATTTTTCCCGAAAATAGTACTCACCAATGGATTTGAAATCAACTCTTCTATTCTACTCTAGTTGAGGTCATGTCTCAGCCTCTGGAACATGGTCTGTGCTCAACAAAAGAAGATCACAGGGTAGTATCAGTACAAAACACTATGTACTGGTTGGTATCATAAGCCGACTTAGGTTAGAACATGTATATAGTAAAACACATAACAAGTTAAAGGCACCTTAAAACTTAGCACTTAAGTCAGTCAATAGATAATCATCTCAAATCAGTTCAACCACAACAACATCAATTCATATAATTCACTAAATACCGTTACGAAATGTAAGAGTTTACTTTCAAGTCACATCACATGAAACCTATATCCATCTATCTTTCTCATGAACACACCAAGTATCTCTAGTCTCATTTCAATTCCCAACACCAACTCACTATGAGTAATCATATAACAATGCAATGCTAACCAAAAAAGTGTACACATGCTAAAGAGACTTATTTCTACCCAACTAGCCATGACCTGCAGGGAACCCTAGGTGTCTATGTACCATACTGGCATAGTATCCGATCCACAATAATCACATCAGCTTTAAATCAATGTAACTAGGCTCTCAGACCTATCCCTCATGAATATATATGATGCTCAAGACACAATTACACTTAGCCATTTCAGCTTACTTATCACTTCCTGTTCATCTAGCCTATTCATTCAAGCATAACAGGAAAATATATACAGTTCAATCATGTATGAAGACCAATCACAAGTTACATAATTCTACTACATATCATGTAATAAAATGAGTCTCAACTCCAATTAAAACCATAACCTACCTCGAGTGAAGAATTACCATGCGCAAGCTAACTCAGAACTGCCTTTCCTTTCCTTAACTCTCCGGGATGCTCAAGGTCTATTAATAACAAATATATAAGAGTAATTAATCATCTACTTTTCATTTCAAGTCATGGAAATTTAACCCCTAAACAAGGTTTCTAACGTTCCCTAATGGTTACTAATAAAAAGCTAGGCTCATAGCATTCAAAGAATCAATACCCAAAGGGTTTCTAATCAAGTTCACCCCCTTTTAGCCATATTTATGCCTAAAGCCTAAAGGTTTCACCTTTATGGAACCCAAGGTTCTCCATTAGCCTTAATCATGTTTAACACAATTAATTTCATGCTAAGAGTCAAAAATATACATCTTAGAATCACTTCTAGATGAAATTATACCTACACATAGGGTTCTTCCCCAAGTTCATATTTCTAGCGCTCAAATTCAAGAATTCCACCATTAATCTTTCACCTAAAAGTCTTACAAAGATTAATAATCAATAAGAAAGAGGTTTTATGGATTACTTACCTCAAACAATGAAAAATGCCCTAGTTTTCTTTGAAGAACCGCTTTTTAGAGCTTTAGAACGAAATTGAGTTATGGGAAAATAACTCAGAAACGCTGAAAATGCATAAGTATACTGCCCTGTCACTTTGTCGAGATAGAGGGTTTCTCATCGGGATGAGCTTTCATGATGTTGATCGGCTCATCGTGATGGATTATTGCAATAAGGTGCCCTTTTGTCTCGGTGGTCATCAATTTCTAGAACATTGATTTCTCGCCCAAACCCCTCATTTCACAACACACTTTATTTTATTAACATCATGAGTTATTTTCGATGCAACAACTATCATATCCGGAGTTCTATGAACCTGTTTCCCATCCTGAAACTTTCTACAGGACCCTACAATAGTCAACCATCCATAAACGGACTCCACACTACCATATAATAAAACATGAGACCCCAACCATTTCTAGGGCATATAACACTATATTTTTGTCTAAGATCACCTTCGCCTTAGATTTTTCAACTCTTACCTAAGAGACTTTTTTAGCCAGGTAATTATGCCCTTACTTTCACTTTAACAACTGAATAGATTGTTACAATATGTGATGAGAATATAAAAATATTCTAAAAAGTAATCAACATAATATACAAATACATATGCATTTGAATATAACAATTGTTAAGTGTATGCAAATCATCGAATATGTATTCACAAAACTGTTTAAGCAGTTCGGTTATCTTTAAAAGCATCCAACACGAGCTTAAAGTTATCGATTTATCAATCGCGGAGTTTGTTGAACTCAACCTTAACTTATGTTTGAAAATAACAATTGAAATATCAGTTTTTTGTATAATGAAAAAATTGAAAAGGGTAGTTGGCATATTCAATTAAACTCACCTAATTCTTGAATGTCTAAAATTCTTCCCTCAAAATTAGGTAATCATCCGTTTGCTAGTGGATGGTATGGTGCTGGGGACATAAACTAATTTTGACAACAACGGTTGGTTGACCATTGGCTTTTTGGCAGCTACAACACGTTTCTTCTAGGCATGTTTCACAGATGGTGTCTTCTTGAAAACTGGGAACAACGAAGGTTGCTGCTTCAACTTCTTTTTGGCAGGTGAGGAAGCTGATAAGTTGGTATTCTACCTACTTATTTAGCTTCTAATCTTATGCTTTTGCTAGTATAAAGTGGATAAATAGTGCAATTTGACACGAATTACTTCTATTTTATAGATTTCTGTGTTTTAGAAGTGTTTGAGAAAGATTCGAGTGAAAACAAGTCAAATGGAGCAAAAAGGAGCTGCTGGTCACTGGCATCAAATTGGCCATCGCAACCGCCGTAATTACTATCCCCCGCCCTCCTCTTATGCTAACAATGTGGCTAGTGGTGCTTGTGATCTTAATAGGGACCATGAATTAGCAAGCGAAGAAGGCATATATGCTAAGCTCTAAACTCTCTTGGCTTCGCTAGAAACCCAAGAGGAGGGTATGTAATCCATAACGCAAAGCTTTGTGGATGCAAGGGATAAAGAAGAAGGGGAGAGAAATTGTGCCACAAAATCCATGGTGGATTTGTCCACTCCCCTTGCTCAAGATGATAAAGAAGCCACCTATCCAGAAAGTATATATGCCATGCTTCACACTATCTTGGCCAAGTAAGATATCATAGAGGATGATGTGCAATCCATTAAGCAAGGCTTTGTGGATGCAAGGACTAAAGAAGAAGAGGAGAGAAAGCGTGCCACACAAACCATGGCGTATTTTTCCACTTCTCTTGATCGAATTGGTGAAGAAAATCCTCCGAGCCAAGCAAATGAACATGTCTCTAATATTGAGCTAAACCAAATTCACTTTGAGGATGATGATAAAGATTTAAAAAATATGGAATCGTCCGAAAGTAAATTCGTACCGGTAGTGCTTGAACCCCAACAAGAAGTGAAATTTGTATTAAGTGAGGTTGTGAGCCTATAATAGTTGTTAAACCAAGCTCATGAACTTGAGGCCTATGGGGACAATGTGAGAGAATACAACCGGTGTTCTAGGTATTGTTGAAAAGGCATGCCAAAAGAAGTCAAAAAGAAAGGGTTCTTGAAATTGCTATCCAAAATTTGGACATCGATTTGAATACTCATGTTGACACGTGCACAATTGTGGGTAGTAGTTTTGAGTTGTTCCCTATCGAAAAGAAAGACACAAGGGATGCTCGTGACTTGAAGGTGTTGTGGCAATAAACTAATCAATACAAGGATCGCGATGCCGACAACAAACGAATGATACTAAAGTTGCAATGATTCATCGTGAAAGACTCTAGTTCATTCGAAAGTGAGGATGCTATAAATGAGACAAGTTTGAAAGTAGAGATACCCAAATCTTACTCCAACCACTTGTCAACCTTGAGTTTGATTAAATGGACGAAAGTCAAAGTAATCAAGCTTTTGAAAGACCTTGAAAGGAGGATGGATTAAAGTTTATCCAGTTTTAAAGTTGTCATGGAAAGAAGGCAAGGCGACCTTCCTCACTTGAAGGCTAAAAAGTGCAAAATGTGACACCAAGGAAATGGCCTTCTCATGTTCACACCTTCACCCCATGATATTCACCGGAAGTTTGATTCAAATTTGGGTCAAAGGTTCAAGTCTTCCAAGTGGAAATCTAGAGGGTGAGGTAGCTTGCGTCGCGCCGCGACGTTAAATTATGTTCTTGATGGGAGGCAACCCATTGTTTTTAAGTTTTACTTCACTTTTTGTTTCTTTTTGATTTATTTTTAGGTGCCCAAAGGAATGAGAAGAGGAACCAAGTATTAAGAAGCACAAAAATTACCTCTGAAAAATGTGCTTTTCGCACCTGGAAGAGTGCCTGTCGCACAAGAAAATAGTGAAATGAGCAAAAATACTAGCATGTGCGAAAGGAGGTGCTCTTCGCACCTCCCAAAGTGCATGTCACACCCGATGTCGCACATCAAAATAGTGCACTGTGCAAAAATTTAGAAAACTCAGATGATGCTAAGGCATCGCGATCGCGAGCCCTGACCATCGCGATCGCGATGAGGTAAATTCTTCCTGACTCTTCACGGCGGCATGAAAACTTCACGATCATGTGGAGTTGGATAATTTTAACTCATTGCAATCACGTGATAAGGCCACGTGACCGCGAGGCACTGAACGATTTTCAGGTAATAAAAGATAAGAGAAGCAATTTCAAAAGAAAAATTTGCTTTGAAACTTGACTACTTTTCTCTCCTAAGGCAAGAATAAATGTCCATCAATTCAATTTTGTAGTCTCTTCAATCAACAAAGGTATGTCCTTCAGGGAGCCCTCTCAAACTCTTATCTTATTTTGATGCAGTGAGGGCACTGCACTATGTTAGTTGGGGGTGGCTGACACTCTATCTAGCCTGTTATGTTTTGTTTTATCTTGATGTTGGATATTGGTGCGCCCTTTTCAGGCTTGTTTTACATTATTGTGCCCTTTGTCGGGTTTTGGAGTTGCTATGGATGAAACTGATGGTTTAGGTTGTTAGTTTCTTTTCTTGTAGTTTCTTTGTTTTCTTTTTATAGTAGGCTTGTTGGATGTTTTGGAGCCAGAGGAAGTATGAGTAACCGTTAGTCTAGATAGAACTTGTTAAAGATGAGAACACTGCATCGCACATGTCGACGTGCGAACTACACGAGCTTTGCACAAGCCACTGCCTGGCTTGTGCATTGCACGTGCGACCCACACTTTGAAATGTGCGAATCGCACTTAATGCCTTTTTGTGTTGATATTAGTGTGTTAATGAACCTTGAGTAGCCATATCAATTTAGATAGATGAATTATCCCAATGATAGACTAAGAGGTGTCATTCTTAAGGGAAAATCATCATCTTTTGAGATTTTGGTTGCGGGTGAGTTGTTTGGTACTAATGGAGTTAGTCTTGCATGATAAGCAAAATATGCATACCCTTCCAATTTTTTTTTGTGAAAAGTGCATGACAAAGAATGATGTTTGTGACAACTCCTTTAATCTTTTTGTGACTTGTAAGCATTAGTGGTGATAACTTGGAATTGAAAAATTTGTCTCTATTTGTTCTTGTTTAGGAAGTAAAAGTTGATCCTTCTTGAATGATTCGCATGCCATGTGTGGTAAGGTTTAGTTGAATAATTCTTGTGCTTGCTTGTGTTAACTAGAACTTGCCCGGTTAGTCTTTAAAGCTAGTCTTGATTAATTTTGGTTGGAGAAATGATCTTAGGCCTTCTTTGTGATTATTGAAGCCTACTTAGCCTTAAAAGCCACCATTGCACTTAAATTAAATCATTAGTCACCCCTCTTGAGACTTATAGCTTTTATTTGGCAACCTTGATACAAGCCTTGAACCATTTTTGAACATGAATCCCTCTCTTGAACCCATCCCTCCTTGAACTCTACAAGTGTAAAATCGAGGTTAAAAGCCTAAATTTGGGGGTTGATAAAAGGTACTTTGGAGGAATGCTAAATGAGTAAATCATTGTTTGTTGCTTATATGAATCGCCAAAAAGAAGGAAGCATTTGAAAAAGAATGCAAAATAAAAGGAAAATAGGAAAGGAAAGAAAACAAATGAATCCTCCAAGGTGAATAGAATGATAAAGATTTGAGCCCCGAATGAAAATAAGTGAAATAGGTGCCTCGTGTTGAACGAAAATGAAAAGAAATGGCTTGGGTTTTGAATTAAAAAAGTTGTATAGAGTTCGAGGAGGATGTAGTCACTCGAATCCCAATATGTATCCTACCCTTCCCCGAACCTACATTACAAGCTTAGAAAAGCCCTTTGAGATCTCCGACCGATTGTTCTTAAGCAAATGGCAAATGAAAATAAGGGCAAGCCTATGGTTGATACTTGTTAGTACTTGAAATTCCTAGTGAGTATGAGTGTTTGTATTTGTCCCTTGAGATTGCCTTTGTATATATTGTGTTTTTGAGACTTTCGTTCTTGTGAAGGCATGCGAGTTAGGATAGTTTGTGACATTGATAAACTCCGAAAATGAGTCAATAGAGCATGTTTTGGTAAGCTAGTAGTTTTGAGTCACATCTTGAGGATTGGATATTGTCACTTGGTTGTTCTTAATGTTCCATCGCATCCTTGAATTGTATTTTTAATAGAGGGGAATGCTTAGATTAAGTTATCATGTGATTGACTAATAGTTAGTACCAACCGAAGTCATGTTTGGTGCTTGAAATGGGTTTTTCTTGGCTTGAAGTCATGTCTTTGCACTTGTGTTATGTGCCTATTGAGCTAGGATTTTTAGTTGCTTGAGGACAAGCAATAGTTCAAGTTTGGGGGTTTGATAAGTTGGTATTCTACCTACTTATTTAGCTTCTAATCTTATGCCTTTGCTAGTATAACGTGGATAAATAGTGCAATTTGACACGGATTACTTCTATTTTACAGGTTTCAATGTTTTAGAAGTGTTTGGGAAAGATTCGAGTGAAAACAAGTCAAATGGAGCAAAAAGGAGCTGCTGGTCACTGGCATCAAATTGGCCATCGCAACCGCGAGAGTGAGGTCACGCAATCGTGATGCACAGAAACTAAAAGCCACGTGACCGTGAGAGTGGAGTCACACAACCGCATGGAAGGAAATAATAGAACCTTGCAATTGCGAAGCATATTCACGCGATCGTGATGAATACGTCATCAACTGCAGGACAAATTTGGAAATTCCCACTTTTGGATACCCTAATTCACATAAAACTCTTCTCATCCATTTTGGAAGGAATATTTGGCTAATCTTTGGCTATTCTCATAACTTTTTGCAAAGCTTGGAGAGCAAGTTCATCAACTAACACCATAGGAGTGAAGATTTGGATGCTCTTTATTGTAAAATCTTTAGTTTCCATTCTTCAACTCTTGTTCTTAATTGCTATTTGGTTGGTGTAATTTTTAAATTGAGATTTGTGTTTTATATTAGAGATAATACTTATTTGGGTGTTGAATTCTTATCTAGATTTTGCTCTTGACTAATTATTTGGGTCTATTGAATCCTCCATGCTTGAATTTATAGTTAATGGTTGCAAACATTTACTTAGCATACTAATTTGGATTTTTGCTTGAGAGAGGATATCCTTGAATTCGGGAAGGTTTAATAGTGGGGATTTGGGATTCCATTCTAGATTGAGACTAGAAATAGCTCAATTCACGGAAACTCCCATCTAAGAGTTGGAGTTAGAAATATCCCAACTCACCCAAGTTAATTTGTTGGTTATTACACACTCGTGGTGATTCGACAGAACCCACGGGGATAGTTGCTTGATTGGTTGAAAAATGGTTGAGTGCACCTTTAACCAAGACTACCCTTGTATTAATCGGGTGCAAGTCTTGTGAATTGAATTCCCATTCCCAATTCTCCCTTGTTGTCCTTGCTTGGTGAAAGCAAGGTAAAATCCATTGATCCATTTCTTTATTTTTAGTTGTTAGTCTAAAACCCCCCTTTTCGATATCTTTTCTTTTGTTAGTTGAACTTTAATAAGTTGCTTAGATTCTTTATTAGCTCTATCGCGATTACATTGTTCTCTTTGGGTTCGACCCCGACATCCATTGGGAATTATAAATTTGTTTTGCTTAACGATTGTTGATACCTCCTAAGTGGAGAGTACATTTGAGCGTTATCAGAAGCCTCACCAACTTTTTCTTTTTCTTTATCATTTCTGGAACTCGGTGAGGGGTATTAGAAATTGTCCTCCGATGGAGCTGCTGCAATGGGAAGGGGCAGATGAAATTGAATATGTTTCAACATATTTTGATAATAAGTCAAGGATTGCAAGTTCTATGCGGTTTGTACTAAATTCCTATAAACAATATGGATAATGACTTATAATAAGAATGTCATGACACAAAAACTAAAGGGTTGTGATGGCACCTACCCCGCTCAAACCATGGTAGGTAAGCCAAACAAAACAAATGCAATAAATGCAATAATGAAGGAAAATGACACAACAGATAAAATGATGTCTCAAATCCACTCATACCAGATCCAAACAAGGTACAATCCATCCCAAGACTCAGAAGTCATAAGTACATGAGCGAATCTAATACAATGTGTTCAAAATGCAAAACCAAATTGTCTGGAAAGTAAAGCAAGACAGAATTAGATAATAGAGAAAGTCGGGAAGGTCTCCGAAGGCAGGAGCTAACCAAAGCATCAAATCCATAAAGTCTACATGAATCAAGGTCCATGCTATCCGCTCATGCTAGGATATGCATCAGAAGGATACAGAAAAGTAGGGGTGAGTACGGTCCACTTGTACTCAGTAGGCATCATCGGCTGACTGAGCTAAAATAGTTACCATATCAAAAAAGAAAACTAAAATAATTCTGCACGCAGAAAAGTTCCAGCAATTCAATATCAGCGATAACACAGTATATCTCAATCAAAACATCAATCCAAATGATAATGTAATGCAATAATATTGGATGAAATGAATAACCAATGCCTACCAATATACAGCCCCTTCAATAGTTTGTTGTAAAGGTGGGACCGAGGAGGAACTCGCCAGATCCATATACCCCATTTCTTCATCGAACTGAGATCAATAAAGTATCACATTTCCAAGTCTGAGATTCTACATCACACTAAAACCAATAAGTATCACATATTCAAATCCAAGATTCTACATCGGACTAAATCAGTAAAAGCATTTCTTTTTCTTTTAAAATCAGTGATTCCATCAGTACAACTTAGTGGTACATGAGAATGAATGAATATATATGCACACAAAGTAAAAACAAGACAATTTCATAGTTATAATAGAAATCTCAAAATCACATAAGTTCATGAATACTGGCGACGAGCCTCAATCTAAATCCAACAATCTAAGTTCCTTATCACCCACACAATATAAGCTCCAATTGGGGCATCGTAATGATAAATCAACTCATTTAGTACTCATATCCACAATTTCACCTAACCCATAGCATGCTTTACACGATAAGTTCCCACCCAAGCAATGTCTAAAGGACGTTAAGACATAACCTACCTCAAAGCCGAACTGCAAACTCTACAAGGTCACACCTGAGCCTTTCCTTTATGAAGAGTCTCCAAACATAACCGCTCTATCAACAATAAGTTTTACACATAAACATGAATCCAATGATACCTATATTACTAAGGTTCTAAATCAGGTCTAAAAAGTTTACCCATAAGTCAATTCGAGCTCACAAGGGTAAAACTAAAATTTTATTGGAAAATCAATTGACCCAAAGCTCAAGGAGTTCAATATGAAATTTCATTGAAAATAGAGTTAAAATCAAACTTGAAATAATCAATTTATCAAACTTTATCACTACCGGGAAACCCCCAAATTTTCAAGTTAAAAAACTAAGATTTCAAGGTGAAATCATCCAATAATTATCGGAGAATGTGTAAAACTAGCATAGAAAGCGTACCCATAGGTTAAAGATCATACATGTGAAATTTGGTTGAAAATGGAGTAACATTAGACTTTCAATTTCAAATCCTTAATCTTCAATTAACCCAAAATTTGAGGTACAAAGATGGGGAAAACATAAATCTAAGGTTTGGGAACTTACCCCTTTCCAATAAGAAGAAAATGTACCAAGAATCACCCAAAATGGAGCTCTAGAAGTCCAACAATGGAGGAAAGAAGTGACCAAAATAAGAAGAAAAATCTGATTAAAAGTCATTGAAGCACGCATAGCATTATCGCGCTAAATCGGCGCGATCGCGCTCAAGGCGGCCAAGCCCTTCAGCGCTATAATGCTAAATGGCGCCCAAGTCCTTCAGTGCTAACCAAAATTTTCCTTCAGCGCAATCACGCTCGCACCAAACACCAAGAAACTCAACTATTTTAAAATTTTATTATTGACACTCGAAACTCATCCAAAACCCTATAGACATAAACCAATAGTGCGAATCAATCATAAAATGCATTCTGAACCTGATGGAATCATCGGATTCACCAGCGAAGGTCGTTATTAATAAATGTTTACCAAAGTAAATACTAGGCCACATTTACAACTTTCCAACCAACCACTCAAAATGCAAACGAATACCTTGGGACCCAAACCAACAGTGCTACTAGCCCCAAAACGGTATTCCGAAGCTAACAAAACTGATGGAATTCTCATACGATATCTGAATCTTTAAATGATGACCAAAGTCAACCATATCAACTTCAAAACCTTTCAAACTAATGACACCCAACCAAACACTTCGGGAACCACACCACCCACTCACGTAGATCACAAATGCCATAATACAACTATAAAAAGGCATTGAACAGTCAAAACACAAGAAAATCAAAAAATCACTATGAGGGCTGTTATATTATCCACCACTAAAATACATGTTTGTCCTCAAACGTAAGAGTAAAGAAGATACATGAATCGTCAAAAAGCTGGAGATATCTACTCTGCATGTCCAAATCTGTCTCCTATATAGCCTCATCAATCGGTCGATGTTTCCACTTAACTTTCATTGAGGCTATTTCTTTAGATCTCAACTTCCTAGTCTACCTATCCAAAATAGCAATAGGCTCCTCCTGAAATGTCAGACTCTGGTCTAAATCCACCGTATCCCACTGATTCATGTTTGAACTATTGGAATAGTACTTTATCAATATTAAAACATGAAAAATTGAGTGCACAACTGAAAGACTCAGTGGCAAACCTAACTTGTAGGCCACCTCTCCAACATGCCAAAGAATCTCAAAAGGGCCAATAAATCTCGGATTAAGCTTTCCCTTATTTATAAACCTCATCATACTCTTCAAGGGTAATACCTTAAACATAACTCACTTACCAACCATGAACTTCAAGTCACAGAATCTCCAATCCTCTTCTGTCTACTCTGAGCTATCAAAAGCCAATCCTGAATCAACTTTACCCTATCCATAGAATTCCGCAACAAACCTGTACCCCAAGGCCTAACCTCAAAGGAATCAAACCAACCCATAGGATATCTACACTTTGTCCCATACAAAGTTTCAAATGATGCCATCTGAATGCTGGAATAATAGCTGTTGTTGTAGGAAAAATCCACCAAAGGCAGGAATTGGTCCTAATGACCACCAAAATCAATCACACAAGCCTGAAGCATATCCTCCAAAACTTGAATAGTCAAGTCTGGCTGACCATCTATCTCGGGGTGGAAAACTGTACTCATCTCCAATTGAGGACCCTACTTATGCTGAATAGGACTCCAAAAGTGAGATGTGAACTGAGTACCCCTATCTGAAATGATAGAAATGGGCACACCATGCAACCAAACTATCTCTCAAATGTAGATCTTTTCTAACTTCTCCATATTGAAGGTCACATTCATCGGAACAAAATAGGCTGATTTGGTCAACCTGTCCACAATCACCCAAATGGAATCAAACTTCTCCAAAGTCTGAAGAAACCCAACCACGAAATCCCTAGTGATGCCCTCCTACTTCCACTCAGGTATAGGCATCCTTTGAGTTATACCACCCAGTCTGTGGTGCTCATATTTCACTTGTTGATAATTCAAACACTTAGCCATGAACTCCACAATATCCCTCTTAATCCTATACCACCAATAATGCTTTTTCAAGTCATGATACAACTTGGCTTCCCCCGGATGAATAGAATACATTGAACTATGCGCCTTCTCCATAATCAATCTAGTCAAGTCGCCAACTCAAGGAACACAAATCCGACCCTTGATCATCAGAATACCCTCCAGGTGAAGTATTGCTTCCTTAGCTTCACCACTCAACACCTTATCCCAAATAATGTACAACTTTCCATCCTCAAACTGCCTACCCTTAATAAGATCCCATAATAAAGATCGTGCCTCAACACAAGCAAACACCCTACCAGGCTAAAAAATATTAGGTCTAACAAAGCTATTTTCCAAACACTAAACATCCATGGCCAAAGACCGCTCCTCAACAATCAACATAGCAAGACTAGCCATACTTATCATTTTCCTACTCAAGGAATCTGCCACTACATTAGCCTTGCCTGGATGATAGAAAATAATCATGTCATAGTCCTTCAACAACTCCAACCACTTGCGCTGTCTCAAATTCAAATCCTTCTGGTTCAAGATATACTGAAGTGTATGATGATTGGTGTACACCTTGCAATGAATGCCATATAAGTAATATCGCCATAACTTCAGCACAAACACTATCGCTACCATCTCAAAATAATGTGTGGTAGTTTTTCTCATGGGTCTTACACTGCCTCAAAGCATAGGCTTTCATCTTCCCTTTCTGCATCAAAACACCACCAAGTCTAACTCCTGAAGCATCACAATACACAGTAAAACCCCCACCTTCCACATGTAAGGTCAAAATAGGTGTTGAAGTCAACAAGGCCTTGAGATTTTGAATGCTCTCCTCATACTCGTCGGAGCACTGAAAAACAACATCTTCTAAGTCAACTTGGTCAAAGGATCTATAATAGAAGAGAGGCCCTGCATGAACCGTCTATAATTACCACCCAACCTAATAAAACTCCTAATCTTAGTAGGTGAAGTAGGCCTACTCCAATTTCCAACTTCCTCAATCTTGGCCGGATCAACTATAATGCCATTTTTGGACACAACATATCTCAAAACACCACAGAACTAAGCCAAATCTCGCGCTTTAAGAACTTAGCATACAATTTCTTATCCCTCAATATCTGGAGTAAATTCCTCAAATGCTTTAAATGATCCACCTCGTTCTTAGAATACACCAAGATGTCATTGATGAATACAATCACAAAGGAATCAAGATACAGTCGAAACACCCTATTCATTAACTCTATAATTATTGTTGGGGTGTTAATCAACCCAAAGGATATCACCAAGAACTCATAATGACCATATTAGGTCCTAAAAGCTATCTTAGGATATCCAACGTAGGGTCTAATAATACTGAAATAGGCCGGTTGCAAATTGGGATTATACCTGTAATAACTGCATCAGAGGCCTCAACCTCGGGTCTACCTGATAATGTATAACAATGACCACACCCACCTCTAGGCCGAGTAGCTCTATGACCACCATCACGAGCCCTCTAGGCTCCACCCTTAACATCCTGACAACCACCTCTACCACTCTACATGCCTCATCTAGCCGATGGTGCCAGTTCCCGGTAAGTCTGCATCAAAGAACTCTATTGTGGATGAACCTGCCCTCGCCTGGGGAAATCCCTCATAATATGACTCGACTCTCCCCAATTATAACACCTTCAATCCGAGAAGAGATGCTGGGGCTATTCAGATGAACTAGAATGGCTACCATGACCTGAAAACCCCACTTAAGAACCTCTAGACATCTACCCCAAACTCTGACCACTCTGACCATTACATCAAAATAACCACCATGCGCATCCTGCAATGTTCATGGAACTGGTATACCCTATAGATAATGTTGAACTCTACCTGAGAAGTCTCTGCCTCGAGATGATGAACCACTAAAACCACTATAGTTACATGCTTTCTTACCACTACCTCCATAAGCATCGCAATAAATGCCCTCAATACTCCTAACATGGTCCACTATCTTCCGAAAAGTACTGCCAGTAGTCACTAACTGTGATGTAGCAAAATAAAGTGGAGTAATCAATTCTTTCACGAACTTCCTAATCCGTTCCTTCTCTGATGGAATACTCATCAAGGCATGCCTAGACAAGGCATGGAACCTTGTCCCATACTCAGTAATTGTCATATTACTCTACTCTAATACATTAAAGTCATCTCTCAAACTCTCTCTCAAGCTGCGAGGCACATACTTCCCAAGGAAAACTTTAGAGAGTTATGCCTAAGTCATAAGAGGAAAACCCACTGGTCTACAATCAAGATAATATCTCCACCACTGTATTTCTACCCCAACCATCTTAAAAGTAGTATAATCCACACCATGAGACTCAACCAACCCAAGGTTATGCAATATGTCTTAACAACTGACCAAAAACTCATATGCATCCTCCCCAAGTACCTAGTAAACTTGGGAGGAGCCAATCTTATGAATCTATCAAACATTTTTTACTCCTCAGCTGTCATCACCGGCCTAGCCACAACTGGTGGAACAACAAGTCTGAATGGTAATGCATTAATATGAGAAGCCACATCAGCAACAGGCTGTGCTCTAGGAGTCTGAAAACCCTGAATTGGCACTTTCTTAGTAGGCTGAACCCCATCTCTAGTATGTGATCCATCAAGAGTGACATGCAAAACCCTTGGCTGATCCATACCCCCCAAGAAACTCAAAATCCAAACCATAGTATCCTGCAACACTAGGGTGGCTACAAAACATGGTGGAACCTAAGCTGGCCCCACATCCACCGACTGATAAGCCTCATTCAAAAACACGATCTCTAGCTCAGAAGATGCTGCCCAGGCATATCCTAAAGATAGTGCTGCATTGCGTGCTCTACCTCTATCTTGGCCTCAACCCTTGCCTCAAATAGATAGATTTTCCCTAAGAATGTCCCATAGCCTCTCGAAGATAGATATGGACATTATTGTATCGATCCACGAGACTCTACTAGACACCTGCTCTTGTACTCATGAGACTAGTGAACCTAGGGCTCTGGTACCAACTTGTCATGATCCAAAAGCTAAAGGGTTGTGATGACACCTACCCCACCCAAATCATGGTAGGTAAGACCAACAAAACAAATGCAATAAACATAATAATTAAGGAAAATAACACAACAGATAAAATAAAGTCTCAAAATTACTCATACTAGATCCAAACATGGTACAATCCATCCCAAGACTTAGAAGTCATAAGTACATGAATGACTCTAATATAATATGTCAAAAATTCAAAATCTAACTATATGGAAAGTAAGGGAAGACATAAATAAATGATAGAGAAATTCAGGAAGGTATCCAAAGGTAGGAGCCCACTGAATCTTCAAATCCACAAAAGTCCGCACGAATCAAGGCCCATGCTATCCTTTTAAGCTAGGATCTGCATTAGAAGGATACAGAAAATAGGGGTAAGTATGGTTCACTTGTACCTAGTAGGCAACATAGGCCGATTGATCTTAAATAGTTACTATATCGAATAAAGACTACTAAAATAACCCTGCATACAGAAAAGTCCTAGCAGTTCAATATCAATGATACCACAATATATTTCAATCAAAACATCAATCCAAATGATAATGCAATACAATGACGTGAGATAAAATGCAATGGCCAATGCCTACCAATATATACCCCCTCCAGTGGTTTGCTGCAAAGGTGGGACACATGGGGGACTATCACGGTCCATATACCCCATATGAAATTCTTCATTAGACTAAGGTTAATAAATTACCACATTTCTAAGTTCGGGATTCTACATCAAACTAAAACCAATAAGTATCACATATTCAAATCTGGGATACTATATCAGACTAAATCAGTAAAAGCATTTTTTTCAACATCAGTGATTTCATCAGAACAACTCAGTGATCCATGAGATGAATGAATGAATATGCATGCACACGAAGAAACAACAAGTCAATTTAATAGATGTAATAGAGATCTCAAGATCACAATGAGTTCATGAATACTGGCTACGAGCCTCAATCTAAATCCAGGAATCTAAGTTCCTTATCACCCACACAATATAAGGTCCAATTTGGGCATCACAATAATAAATGAACTCATTTAGTACTCATATCTACAATTTCACCCAATCCATAGCATGCTTTACACGATAATTTCCCACCCAAGCAAAGTCTAAAAGAAGTTAAGCCATAACCTACCTCGAATCCAAACTGCAAACTCTACAAGGTTACACGTGAGATTTTTCTTTAAGAAGAGCCTCTGAATGCAATCACTCTATCAATAATAAATTTGACGCATAAACATGAATCCAACAATACCCATATTACTAAGGTTCTAAATTGGATCTAAAAAGTCAACCCAAGACCATAAGGGTAAAATTCCTATTGGAAAATTAATTTACCCAAAGCTTAAGGAGTTCAATATGAAATTTTATCGAAAATGGAGTTAAAACCAAACTTTAAATCATCAATTTATCAATTTTTATCTCTACCAGGAAAAACCCTAAATTTTCAAGTTGGAAAACAAAGATTTGAAGCTTAAAGCATGCAATAATCATTGGAGAATGTGTAATACTAGCATAGGTAGATTACACATAGGTTAAAGATCATACATGTGAAGTTGGTTGAAAATGGGGTAAGATTGGACTTTCAATTTCTAACCCTTAATCTTTAATTAACCAAAAATTCGAGGTACAAAGATGGAGAAAACATAATTCTAAGGTTTAAGAACTTATCTCTTTCCAAGATGAAGAAAATGCACCAAGAATCACCCAAAATGGTCCTCTTAGAGGTCTAACAATGGAGGAAAGTAGTGACCAAAATGAGAAGAAAAATCTGATTAAAATTCACTGAAGCACTTTTAGCGCGATCGCGCTCAAGGTGACCAAACCTTTTAGCGCTATCGCACTGTTGTAGCACTAATGCACTAAATGGAGGCCAATACCTTGAGCACTATTGCACAGACCAAAATTTTCTTTCAACACAATCACGCGATCGTGCTCGCACCTGACACTAGAAAACTCAACTATTGTAAAAAGTTATTTTTGAAACCCGAAACTCATTCAGAACCCTATAGACATATACTAATAATGCAAATCAATCATAAAACTCATTCCAGACCTGATGGAATCATTCACCAATAGAGGTCGTTATAGACAAATGTTGACTAAAGTCAACACTAGCCCAAATTTCTAACTTTTCAACCAATCACTGAAAATGCAACCGAACACCTTGAGACTTAAACCAACAGTGCTACTAACCCAAAAATGGTATTCCAGAGCTAAAAAAACTGACATAATTCTCACACGATGTCTAAATCTTCAGATATTGACCAAAGTCAATCATATCAACTTTAAAACCTTTCAAAATAAAAAACTTGCATAACACCCAACTAAACACTTAGGGAACTATGACACCCACTCTCTCAGATCATAAATACCATAATACAACTACGAAAAAGGAAAAAACAGTCAAAACTCAAGAAAATCTAAAAATCACTATGAGGGTTATTACACAAAATTTATTCAAGATATATATAAAATTTATAATGTATATAATTGTGTAAGTTAAACAACTAATTGTATCAAGAACAAAAGTAATTGAAAAAATATTGTATTTTTATTTCTGCAGAGCATGTTTTCATGAGGTACCCAAATCAGGGATGGTCTTTTATTATCTTTCAATTGAGTAATCATGGAATTTTTTTCATCAACCTTGACAATAATTTTGAGGTCAATATGCGAACAACACTCATACAACCAGACTTGCACAACAAGTGGCATACCGTAAATTCAATAATACTGTCCTGTGGATGTCAACTTCTTGGTGATACTTTTGGCGAGATCATCTGTCACGACCCAACTACTGAGCCATGCAGACACCTATTCTATGCACATAAATAAGAGGACCCTTACCACCTGATCAACAAGCAATGCGAAAAAATAAAGAAATAAGCTTTATAATAATGGAAAAACACTTATAACTTAAATACAAGAAATCCCTTTACAAACTTGAATACACCCCCTCCAAAGGAAATAGTCTAAACTGGTACAAGAGCTCTAAGGAGAAATACAAAGTATTAAAATAAGACACAACTTCCATCATGAAAACGAAGAGTAGAAGCTGCTGGAGATCACCGTTGTCCTGTACCTAAGAAACATCACTGATCCTGCAACCAGACTAAACCCCAAAAGGTATAGCAAGAGTAGTATCAGTACAAACAACATATACTGGTAGGCATCATTGGTCGACCCAAATCCACCGCATATCATCATATAAGAAATCAAGAGAAAATATCCAATAAGTTACACGAATCAAGTTTTTTATCATCCACCTTTACCCTCCATGATATTAACACTAAGAACACATACGTTCCATCCCAAGACTCCCTACCTCATTCCGCTGCCAACTCCACCATTAACAAGCATTTCATCTTCTTCCTTGGTCAAACCAAATGGTCACACATAACATTAGGACTTCCCAAGTCACACTTAACACTAGGATTACCTTACCAGTTCAATCCCATAGCTTACATTACTAACTAACCCTGTCAGTAGGTCTGTCACCCTGACATAAGATCCTATGTAAACAACCTTGACACTTAGCCCTTAGCCCATACCCACAATAATGGACTACCTGTGTGTTTCTGCGTATTCAACCCACCCAAGGCTCCTTACTCTTGACATCCCGCCGATTTAGGTAATCACATAATACTAGCATTGTTTCACTAAACTAGTCAAACCTGACTCCCTAGGAACCTTTGTCCCTCCAAGCTCATCCATCTTGGACCCCGTCAACCAATACACCACAACATCTCTAGTCCTGTGCCCAACTAGCTCAGACATCATCGCTAGCCTGCCTATCACTCTTGTCAAAAATAGGAAATTCGAGTGTACGCCATTAACAGAATACTACCAGACAACATGAAATAACCAAGTCCTTATGACTATCAATAATACCCCCAATCATAAACCGAACTCAACAACCTTATAAGTCATATCCAACTATGCAAGTAACCAGACCACATATAATTATGTCACAACTTGCAAACCACCCAGACCAACCAAGGATTCCTAGGACATCATCTATGCCATTTAACATACAACCCCAGTTTATAGAAGAAACCACCTTATCACTTAAGCACACCCACCCGGCCCTCAAGGACCAATATATATGTCAAGTAATAATAAATCTCGGCCTTCTCAAGAACCCAACATGAAAAGAACATCAATAACAGAAAAACCCAATTCACTCAAGGAACTAACATATAAATAACATCAGAAATAGATAGACCTGGTTCACTCACGAAACCAACATGTAAAGAATATCAATCACTGATAAACCCAGTTCGCTCAAGGAACCAACATGTAATGAGCAACAAGTAAACCCGTACTAGGCATGGTACCCGAGCCAACTATTATAGAACCTGTACCAGGCATGGTACCCAAGCCAACCGATAAGTATCACATACTAGGCATGGTACCCAAGCTAATCGAAAGTCACACACAATCCAACAGTCAACAATTAATAAACAAAATCACACTTGTACACCAACAAGCAATAAAACCAAGTTCATTTCACATAATTGACACCCGAATAATTAGACATTAACAATTTCATTCCCTAAGCATGTAATGCACATACAATACTAAGCCACAGTTACATGAACATATAATTGTATTGGAAAAATAATAACCATCACCTACCCAACAAACCGAGTTCATAACCCCCAACATTGAAATCCTTTCTGAAGACTAATTCACAGTTTACTGTCACGACCTAAATTCTTGGTCATGATGGCACCTACAACCCCCAGTAGGTGAACCAATCCCCGTAGCCCGAAACAGTTAGTAATGGGCTACTTTTTAACAGGTTAAGCAAAAGAACAAATAGATAAGCAGAAGCAAGGGAACAAGATGAATAAACTGGATAACTGGAGTACTATAAATATAAAGCGGAAGCTAAACCAACCCAAAACCTGGTATCATAGTGTATAAGAGCCAAACTACATCAGGAGTACAAGGGTACAAAAGTAATATATAAATGATGTCTCTGAAACTACAAGAGTACAAAATACACCGAGGATAAACTAAAGTCAAGCTCTGAACGCCACGAGCTCACCCACAACCTGGATGATCCCAAAACAACACCCCGCACGAGGCTCCGGTGCTCTAACAATGATGGCCCACACTAGGATCTGCACCAGAAGATGCAAAGGGTAGGGTGGGCACCAAATGTGAAGCATAAGGTACCCAGTAGGTATCATAGGCCGACTGGGCACATATAAAGTAAAAGAGCAATAGCAGACAGAATGGAAGTAAACAGTCATGGTAATCAATGGTAAAGTACACAGGAACTAGCCCAGAGGGATGACAACAGGAAGCAACAAGCAAATAGAGTATATACATGGCAAACACATGTGAAAGTAGTAACGATGCACCTGGGATCCTCGCAACAACAGTATATATGCATAAGTCTAGAAATATACGGTATATTGGTAACCTCAAGTATAAGTAATGAGAGAGAAGTGTAAAGTAAACATGCTCGGAAACAGTAAACAATAACCACACTAATCACAACAATCTCATTCTAGAAACCAACAGCCCCGCTGTAACCAACCTCTGACCACACTAATCACGACCATCTCTATCCAGAAACCAACAACCCTGCTGTAACCAATCTTACACTCAAGACAGAAGTAATAATTATAAGACTCTACCTATAGTCCCTCGGCCTCCCATACAACCGAGAAATGCAAACAAGTGAAAACAAACCCTCCGGCATCCCATACTACTGGAGCGTACAATCAACAATCAACAAACAATGGTGGTACTTCACGTAGATGAATGATATGATGCCATGCTAAGTAAAAGTGATCAAAGTACCGTATGTCACCCACTTTTGGTGACCTATAAGGCCCGGAAGATGGGATCCATGGAAGATTCCACCCGTATACCACTACTACACTGTATACCCTCCCTCCGGTACCTGCAGCTCACAGTTTCTGGTATGGAATGACAAGTTCCTTGGAGGCCCACGACCAACATACTAGATGCCCCGCATCCTTAAGACAATCCCCAAGTAAAGCCGCCTGGAAGGTATCCAGGTCTAAAAAAGTAAGCCCAAAAACTCTACTACTCGGCCCCGCTTTGTCCAGTAACACCCCGTATGCTGTAGTATAGAAAAGTAGGGCATCCAACCCCGTCGAGCCCAGAAAAGTGGAAGTATTGATAAAATGTCTTGTAAAATTTTCCTTACCCCAAGAAGATCCACAAGACAAGTCAAAACCATTTCCAAATCATTTTCGTCAAAAATAGGCCCCCCGGGCCATGCAAAGTTTAGAAAAACAGTTCCAGAAGGCCCGAAGCCAAAATCATAGTAAAACGTGGGAAAAACTCTCTATATGCATGGAAATGGCATGATCAAACACACCATAGCCTCCCCGCAGCTCACAATCAACCTATCAGCCTTGCACAGGCTCTGAAGCTACTCAGCAAGCATAACCAACCTAGAAAGATAATTCTATGTCCGGGACTCGCGGACACTCCCAATGATCCCCACCGTCTATGTTCCAGAGTCAACAAGGCCTCACAGGACCACAGGGGTAGTAATATCAATTAACAAGAATGCTACACACAATGGAGGAAAGAAATGGAACGGATCATGGAATAGCGGTCAAGGTCTGTGGTACCAATCTAATAACCCCACCCAAGGATGCCAACTAGTACAATTTTACCCGATATATGCGAAGTCTAGGGAGTTAAGTCATAACCTACCTGTCGTCCGATGACAAGCTGCAGGAACGATGATATCCAAGGCCGAGCTATTTCGAGAAGCTCCAAATGAGAATTAAACAATCAAATTCACGGATAAAAAGTTAAGACGAGTCCAACGATACCCATATTGCTACAATTGTAGCCGGGTCAATATCCGAGTCAAAAGTGGGGTCCACGGGGCCCACAACCCGAAACCAAAAATGAAAAACCCACGATGACCCCAACGATGCCAAGAAGTCATGCTCCAAATTTGAGCACAAATGGCCAAGGAAAAAGGCGTCAAAACAGCCCGCAAAGGTTGGGGTTTAAAGAATGGAATTTTGGAAAATAAAACGGAAATTGGCCAAGAAATACTTACCACAATGACAGAATTTCAGCCAACACGAAGAATTCACCACCCCAACGAGCATGCACAAGCCGTAAGGTAGCCACTACAACAAAATCCCAAGCTTGGGATGAGAGCATCAATGGAGGAAATAGAGAGAGTCTAGGTGTAGATGAAGCTTACTAATTATGATGGGAAACGGTTAGGACCAAGGAAAAATAGCACCCAACACCCAAAAGTGACCAAATGCCGAGCTGGAACAAGTTTGGAGCAGTAACAATGGAGGAATTCGAGTTTTGGAGTGAAAGAGATGGAGTTTGGAGTTTATATACTGCTCAGGGTCCTTCATCGCGATCGCGAAGGACCCCTCGCGGTCGCGAGAACCACGCTGGCTAAACCACCGCGATCGCGGAGGCTAGCCACACGGTTGCGAAGAACAGGTAATCAGTCACCTCATCGCGAGCGCGGAGGCTGGGCTCGCGGTCGCGATAGAGGCTGATGCCTGCACCTGCAACTTGGACAAATCTGCAATTATTAGAAAGCTCGATGGGGCATTTCGGGCACAACCGGAAATTGATATTTGAAAACCAATAATGCTAACAGAGTGGAAACGACGCTCTGTATTCAACGGATTTGATGAAACTTCCATATGAGGTCATTTCGAAGAAATGTTGACCCAAGTCAACACTAACAAAAAGGAACCCAAGAGCTTGAAATGAGTCTGGCTCACCCGAAACCCAAACCAACCACCTTCCTAGCCCAAACTAAGCATTCTGGAGCTGATGAAATTTTCAGATTCCGAATTCGACACTCCAATCATCGAAAGTCACCCGAAGTTACACTTTCAACTCCAAATGGCCTGAAAACTAAGAAACCCACATAAAACTCAAACCGGAAGTTCTCAGGACTCAACTAAAGGTCCAACTAGACCAAACCTAATGCTCCAGAGCTAACAAAACTGTCAGAATTCAATTCCGAGCACGTTAGATAAGAATGTTGACCAAAGTCAACGATATTCTAAGTTTAAGCTCTAAAACAGGCAAACGGTCAAAACGACCAAACGAGCGACCAGGGAACCAAACCACCAGTCCCAGCAAGCCATAAATGACTTGGGGCCGCTACAGGAAGGCTCTAACAGTGCAACAAATGCATAAACGCGAAGATGACCGAAAGGGTCATCACAACATCCACTACTAAAAAGACTTTCATCCTCCAAAGTCAAGAAGAAGGGAGTACCTGAAGGCTCGAACAACTGTGGATACTGAGCACACAACTCACTCTCAGTCTCCCAAGTAGCCTCCTCGACGGACGGTGCCTCCACTGAACTTTCACAACCGGAATCTCTTTAGATCTCAACCTCCTGATATCTCTGGCCAAAATAGCTATCGGCTCCTCAATAAATGATAACCTCTCATCCAAATGAATTGAATCCCAATGAAATACATGAGACTCATCTGGTACATACCGGCGCAACATCGAGATATGAAACACTGGGTGAATGGCTGAAAACATCGGAGGCAACACTAACATGTAGGCAATACTACCAACCCTCTGCAGAACCTCAAACGGCCTGATTAAGATGGGGCTAAGCCTTGCCCCTCTGACCAAATCTCATTACGCCCTTCACGGGAGATACACGCAGGAAAACCAGGTCACCAACACTAAACTCCAAGGCACAAAGTCGATGGTCAGTGTAGCTCTTCTGCCTACTTTGGGCCGCTCTAAGTCTATCCTGAATCAAAAGGACCCAGTCCAAGAAATCTCTAAGCAAATCCATACTCTGCGGTCTGGACTCTAACCCATCAAACCAAAAAATAGGCGATCTGCAATGCCTACCATACAAAGCCTCGAAAGGTGCCATGCCAATGCTCGAATGAAAGCTATTATTATTTGAATACTCAGCCAATGGCACAAACTGATCCCATGAACCTCCAAAGTCAAGTACACATTCCTGAAGCATGTCCTCCAGGACCTGAATGGTCCTCTCGGACTGGACATATATCTGAGAGTGGAAAGCAGTACTAAGATGAACCTCCATACGTAAATCCCTGTATATAGCTCTCCAGAACTGAGCTATGAACTGAGTGTTGTGGTCTAAAATGATAGAAGCTGGGACCTCGTGCAATCGTACAATCTCACGAATGTAGATCTGAGCTAATCTCTCTGCCCTGTAGGTAGTCTGAACCGACAAGAAATGCGCTGACTTAGTCAGCCTATCCACGATCACACAAATAGAATCAAACCTCCGAGTAGTATGAGGCAAACCAACAACAAAGTCCATGGTAATACCTTCCCACTTCCACTCTGGAATGGGAAGCTGCTGCATCAAGCCACCCGGTCTCATGTGCTCGAACTTCACCTGCTGACAGTTCAAGCACAGAGATACAAACTCTGCCACATTCCGCTTCATGCCACCCCATCAGTAAAGCTACCACAGATCTCTATACATCTTTGCTGCGCTAGGATGAATGGAGTATCTGGAATAATATGCCTCACGGAGTATCAACTGTATCAAATCACCAACTCTCGAAACACAAAGTCGACCCTCGACCCTCAAACCTCAAAATACCATCAGAACCCAAAGTAGTCCGGCTGGCCTCACCCTGAACTACCTGATCACGAAGGTCACACAAACTCTGATCCTCAAGTTATCGGCTCTGAATCTGATTAACTAGAGTAGAGCGAACCTCAACACTGGCAAGAACTCTGCTGGGATCCGATAAGTCAAGCCTAACCAGACAATCAGCCAAGGACTGGATGTCCAAGGCCAACGGTCACTCAGAAACTAAAAGTGAAGCTAGGTTTCCCATACTCACCGCCTTCCGACTCAAGGCATTCACTACCACATTTGCCTGCCTGGATGGTATAGAAAAGTGAAATAATAGTCCTTCAGCAACTCAATCCATCTTTTCTGCCTCGAGTTCAGCTCACACTGACTCGTAATGTACTGAAGACTACCATGGTCGATGAATATCTCACAATAAAATCCATATAGATAGTGCCTCAAGATCTTGAGCGCGAAGACTACCACCGCCAACTCTAAGTCATGAGTGGGGTAGTTGCGCTCATAAACCTTTAGCTGCCTCGACGTATATGCTATCACTCGACAATGCTACATCAACACACAGCCAAGATCGACCCCTGAAGCATCACATACACGAAGAAACCCTGACCCTCAATCGACAAAGTTAGAACTAGGGCTGAAGTCAATAAGGCCTTAAGCCTCTGAAAACTATCCTCGCACTGATCAGACCACTGAAATGGAACATCCTTCCTAGTCAGCATAGTCAAGGGTGCTTCGATGGAGGAATATCCCTCAACAAACCGCCTGTAGTACCCGGCTAGCCCAATAAAGCTACGGACCTCAGTTGGAGCGGTAGGTCTAGGACAATCATGAACCACAAAAATATTACCCGGATCCACTCTAATCCTATCCTTAGATACCACGTGTCCTAGGAATGCAACTGACTCAAGTCAAAACTCACACTTTGAGAACTTGGCATAAAGCCGATGATCTCTCAAAATCTGAAGTATAGTCCTCAAATGCTGCTCATGCTCGTCCCTACTCCTCGAGTATATCAGGATGTCATCAATGAAGACTATCATGAACATATCCAAGTATGGGCTAAGCACTCTGTGCATCAAGTCCATGAAGGCTGTGGGGGCATTAGTCAACCCAAAAGACATCACCAGGAACTCATAATGGACATAATGTGTTCTGAATGCTGTCTTAGGGATATCCTCAACCCTAATCCTCAACTGATGGTAGACGGACCTCAAATCAATCTTAGAAAACATGACAGAACCCTGAAGCTGATCAAACAGGTCATCAATCCTCGGCATCGGATACTTATTCTTCACTGTCACCCTACTCAACTACTGGTAATCAATACACATCCGCATCGACCCATCCTTCTTCTTCACAAAGAGAACAGGAGAACCCCAAGGAGACACACTCGGTCTAATGAACCCCTTAGCTAACAAATGGAGCTACTCCTTAAGCTCTCTCAACTCAGCAAGAGCCATACGGTAGGGAGGGATGGAAATGGGCCTGGTGACTGGCTCTAACTCAATGGCAAAATCAATATCCCTCTCAGGTGGAAGGCCTGGCAGGTCGGTAGGAAATACATCTAGGAAGTCTCTAACCACAGGAACAGACTCAGGAAACGTAGGGTCAGCACTAACATCCCAGACATATGCTAGATAAGCTAAACACCCATGGGATATCATCTTCCTAGATCGAACATAAGAAATGATCCTAGACGGTGCATGGCTAACAGAACCCTACCACACAACTGGGGATACACCGGGCACGACTAGGGTAATAGTCTTGGCATAGTAATTCAAAACCGCACGGTGAGGGAATAATTAGTCCATGTCCAGTATCATATCAAAATCCAACATACCAAGTATCATTAAGTCAGCCCAAGTATCCAAATCACCAACATATATCACACAAGATCTCACAATCCGATCCACTACTAAAGAATCTCCTACTAGGGTCGAAACAAAAACAGGCACAGACAATGGCTCACTAGCCAACCCAAAATAAGGCAGAAAGTAGGCAGATATATATGAACAAGTGGATCCAGGATCAAACAAAGCATAAGCTGGCTGACGACATACAAAAATTATACCTGTGATCACATCATCTGAGGCCTCTGCCTCCGATATCCTTGGGACCGCATAAAACTGATGACGACCTCCACCTACCTGACTGCATCCCTACAACCTGCTCTGCCACGCGGATCACTACCTCTACCCTGACCACTACCTCCCTGAGCTAGTGGCTGAACATAGCGAAAAGGCTGAACTGCACCCCGCTGAGGGCAATCTCTAGCATAATAGCCACCAACTCCACACTTATAACAGGCTGTACCCCGTTGTGGGAAATCTCTACCAAAATAATCGCTGACACCATACTCATAGCACGACCCTGATGGCCCACCCTGTCGAGATAGACCCGCTGAACCTGTGTGGCCACCTCGGTCTGATGCCCCTGAAGCAGTACCCCTCGTAGACTGACCGCTATGACCATGCTGATTGCTCTGACCCTGCTCAAACTGAGAACCCAAAGCCTGAAGTGAAGCCTGAACTAGTCAACTAGACTGACTCTGATGCTGCTATGGCTGATAACCTCGGCCCCACTGGCCAAAACCTCTACCACCATTCCTAGAACTACTGTAACCACTCTGATGTCGAGGCCTCTTATCCCTGGCCCCAGTGTCATGACGACATGAATCCTCAACTGTACGGGCATAGTCTGTAATGGCCTGGAATGACCGACCATTAGCAACTAGTATCTCTGCAGGCTCTCTGAACTCTCTCCGTAACCCCCAAACAAATCTATGGACCCTGTCGGCCTCAGTAGGTATATTCATGGCCCCAAATGGAGCAAGCTAATGGAAATGGGTCTCGTACTTTGAGATGGTCATCAAATCCTGGGAAAGTTTAGTGAACTCCTCCCTACGATGCTCTCTGTCGCTGTGTGGTAAGAACTTGGACATAAAGGCCTCATAGAACTCGGACTAGGTCAAGGAAGATGACGTAGAAGGACTGCAAGCAACCTGTGCTCTCCACCATAACTTCGCTGGGCCATCCACCTGATATAAAGTATAGCTAACCCCGTGAGTCTCTAATAACCCCAAGTGATGCAACATCTCCTCACAGGTGGTGATAAAATCGTGGAGGTCCTAACCCTGTGTACCAGAAAATCTCGGCGGTGCCAATCTCAGAAATCTACCCAAGGCCTTCTGCTCCCCATCTGTCATGGCGGGGCGAGGAGCAAGAGGCTGGGTAACCGATGGAACTGGAACAACCTCAGCATGGGGAACTGCCATAACAGGCTACACTCTTGAACTCTGAACACCCAGGGCTGCCCCCTGAGCAGATATCTGTGCTACCTCAGAAGGATGCTCCCCAATCATACCCAAGAGCTGAACAAGTAAACCCTAAAAATCTGAAGACTGAGCTGGGGCTGAAATTGGCATAGAAACTGATGCTGGAACTGACACTGGAGCTAGTGGTACCTAGGCCATCCCCGGGTCCATATGCTGCTGCTCTGGAGCTAACTCTGGCTCATAGTCATAGTACGACTATATATCAACTCTGGCGGCCCTAAAAGGTGCCGCTGCTCTGGGACAACCTCTAGCCTTGTCCTTGCGACCACCTCGACCCCTAGCTGGAGTCAGAGGTGCAGGGGCAGGAGGCTCTCCTCCGCCTGAACCTGACGATCTCGTACGAACCATCTGTGGAAGAGTGAACCAGAACAAATGAGATTTCCAGGAACCTTCAAGGATATTACGCACGAAAGAGAAGCAAGAAAAGTCCATTTCCCTAAGATGTCACTATAGCCTCGCGAAGATTAAGCACGGATGTCTCTGCCCCAATCCGCAGGACTCTACTAGACATTGGCTCCTATACCGATGATACTGGTGAACCTAGAGCTCTGATACCAAGCTGTCATGACCTGATTTCTTGGTCATGATGGCACCTACAACCCCCTAGTAGGCAAACCAATCCCCGTAGCCCAGAACGGTTAGTAATGGGCTACTTTTTAACAGGCTAAGTGGAAGAACAAATGGATAAGCGGAAGTAAGGAAAACAATGAATAAACTGGATAATCGGAGTACTATAAATATAAAGCAGAAGCTAAACCAACCCAAAACCTAGTATCATAGTGTATAAGATATGAACTACATCAGGAGTACAAGGGTACAAAAGTAATATATACATGATGTCTCCGAAACTACAAAAGTACAGAATACATCGAGGATAAACTAAAGTCAAGCTCTAAACGCCACGAGCTCACCCTCAGCCTGGATGATCCCAAAACAACACCCCTCACGAGTCTCTGGTGCTCTAACAACGATGGCTCACACTATGATCTACACCAGAAGATGCAGAAGGTAGGGTGAGCACCAAATGCAAAACATAAGGTACCCAGTAGGTATCACAGGCCGACTGGGCACATATAAAGTAAAAGAGCAATAACAGACAGAATAAAAGTAAATAGTCACGACAATCAACGGTAAAGTACACAGGAACTAGCCTAGAGGCAAGACAACAAAAAGCAACAAAAAAGGCTAGAAAATAGAGTATATACATGGCAAACACAGGTGAAAGTAGTAATGACGCACCTGGGATCCTCGCAACAACAGTATATATGCATAAGTCTAGAAATGGATGGTATACCGGTAACCTCAAGTATAAGGAATGGGAGAGAAGTGTAAAGTAGACATGCTCAAAAACTATAAACAATAACCACACTAATCACAACAATCTCATTCCAGAAACCAACAGCCCCGCTGTAACCAAACTCTGACCACACTAATCACGACCATCTCAATCCAGAAACCAATAGCCCCACTGTAACCAATCTCACACTCAAGATAGAAGTAATAATGATAAGACTCTACCTACAGTCCCTTGACTACCCATACAACTGAGGAAAGCAAACAAGTGAAAACAAACCCTTCGGCATCCCATACTATCGGAGCGTACAATCAACAATAAACAGACAAGGGTGGTACCTCATGTAGATGAATAATATGATGCCATGCTAAGTAAAAGTGAACAAATTACCATATTTCACCCACTTCAGGCAACCTATAAGGCCCAGAAGATGGTATCCATGGAAGGTACCACCCGTATACCACTACTACACCATATACCCTCCCTCCGGCACTCGCAGCTCACAACTTCTGGTCCGGAATGACAAGGTCCATGGAGGCCCCCGACTAACATACTAGATTCCCCACATCCTCAAGACAATCCCAAAGTAAAACTGCCTGGAGGGTATCCAGGTCTAATACAGTAAGCCCAAAACCTCTAGACTTAGCCTCGCTTAGTCCAGCAATACCCCGAAGCTCTAGACTAGATTCCCCGCTTATTAGATTAAAACATGGTGATATTACTAGACCCATACTAGATAAGCAATTATAAAAGCGAATTAGCAACACCCACACCCATTAGCTAAGCACCCATCATCAATACACCCCTAGAAAAGAGAAATTAGCCACTCATTGAAGGGGGAGAAGATATACCAGCTGGGTAAATCAAATTCCTATCCATTGTAGTTGATTCTTAAGTTCTAGAGTCAAATTAAATACAGAATTTGTTAACCAAAAGATTGGATTGAAAACCGTCTCTCAATGGAGATGGAGAAAAGTGTTTACAAGCCAAAAATATCTTCAAGTTCTCTCTGAAATTCTCTGCTCAAAATTGTATATACAAAATAACCTTAAAACTGCCTTTTATATGTTCCCATATTGTCACATAAATTTATGAAAAAATTGCCCTTCGAGTGGTGTGCGACATGGCGTGCAGTTCGCACATTACAGTGTGCGTGTCGCACACCTGCTTTAGGTTGACTAGTGTCTTCAGCCGCTCAAGTAGGCTTTGTGTGAAATTGGTGCATTTCGCACCACGGGATGTGCGCGTTGCATGGCAACTGTACTCCTTAGCAGAATCTTTAGTCATCTTTGCAATGCGGAGGAGATGTGAACCGCACCTCGGCCTATGTGTGTCGCACAGTCACTACACCTCTCGGCAGATTCTTCAGCTTTTCTCAACTCTTCACACTTAGCTCCTTTTTGGCTCTTTTTGGGTCCATATCCTTGTTTCTCCTCTTCTATCCAAAGTACATGCATAGACATCAATAAAGGCAATAAGAACCTCTAAATCAATTCAAAACATAATAATATTTCATGAATATTGGCTCAATAAGTTGGTAGATTACCTACTTATCAAACCCCCAAACTTGAACTATTGCTTGTCCTCAAGCAAGATACTCACACGGCAAGGAATGAATTATGCTAAGGCTCAATTAAGCCACAAAAACTATTCTACACTAAAAATTTAAGAAAAATAAACAAACAAAAGTTTCAAACAAAAGACTCAACTACTATGCTTATCTCAATTTGGATCCCCACATGCTCAAGGCAATTGCACATTTCATTTTTTTTTTCAAAAAAGACATCATATCTCTTTTAAAACTCAAGGGAATTTGCCATTCAAAACAAGAAATTTTAGCTTCTCAAGTCATTGGCATGGACCGTCAAGGTTTGCCTCGAGATTCGCCATACAATTTATCTCATTCATTCTCTTCAATTGAAATAGAGACTCTATGCTTCAATTCGAGTGCATGATGCCACTCACCACAAGAGAGAATCCCACTCACAATATTCAATTCTTAACCACGGGATTATAAGAAAACCAAGAAGACTCTCACTCTCTCAAGGAAGTTCAAGTGCATGTGCATCGAACCATAGGCTTGCCCTTCATGTAAATCGCCACCAATGTAGGGTAGCCAAGCTCAGAATCACCAAGGACTTGCGGGTTATAATGTTGGCTAGGGCTAAGGTGAGGATATCATTTGGTTCAAGTGACTACACCTCCCTCATGCTCTTTGTTTTTTTTCACTTCACACGCTGCTCACATTTTTCAATTTTCAACTTCACATTATTTCTCCCTTACACAACCCAAGATTTCTCCTTTTAACCTCATGATTACTCACACCTTATATTACCTTCACTTGGTAGCACCTTTTTTTGATTTTCAATTTGCTCATTGGATTGATCTTTTGGAGAACTTTTCAATTTTTGAATCAAGGTGCTACCTTGCACTTGAAGTGCATTTCTTTTCTTCTCCTCATTTGATCACATGCACCCCCCAAACTTAGGCATTTTCCTATGTTATCTTTTGTTTCCCCCCAAACTTAGGCTTTTAACCTACATTTATTTTCAAGCAATTAGGGAGGATAGGTGCCAAGATGGAGGTTCCAAAAAGGTAAAGGTGTTACAAAGGTGTCAAAGAATGGTCACAAGCTCAAAGGGGTTCACTAGGACTTGATGTCATTGGGAGGTCATTTGAGTGAAGTGGCTATCAAAAAGGGCCTAAGGTCATTTCCCAAGCTTGTCTACACCTAGAATTTTACCTTGAATCACATTCGGGGCAAGTTATAGATGAAACTTATGCACAAGAATCAAGGTAAAGCCTCACCGCACAAGGCATCATACCACAAGACTTCATCCATTAGTCCCACAATCAATTGGGGCAAATGACTTTTGACAAGTTATTCCAAGTTCATTACACACTCGTTTGTGAGTCAATCAAGCCAAAGCGAGAGTGTGCAAGTCATGACAAGTGAATGCTTTTTTCTCAAAAAATCATTTCCCTTCCTCTTTTCCTTTTCAAAACTTATTTACCAAGAATTTTTTTGGTGGGCCCATTTCGAGACAAGCATTTACGGACTCAATCTTAAAACTAAACTTGTCATTTTCCCTTAAGAAAGTTACCTCTCAATCTATCATAGGGAAACACCAACCCGGTTCGACACACAAAAACAAAAGAAAAGAAAAAGAAAATAATCAAAACTTTTGCTCCTTGAGAATGAACCGTAGTATTAAGAAAACCCTCAGAGTTTATTTCTACACTACTATCAACAAGGCGATCCACAATTTTTTGCGCTCATGAATCAATCAAGAACAAGCCTCGGCGTAGGCATTTAGCTCCTTTGCAAGGCATGAGTAGTGGAACAATGGAGCATGTAAGACCAACCGGGTACACCATCAATAAAATTCAAGCCCGGTGAGGGCACAATTAAACTCAAAGTAAAATGAAAACATAATCTAAAGAAAGAAAAAAATTAGTAGCATCACAATCAATTATCAAAAATGTGCCCGACAAGGGCAAAATAAAACTAAGCAGAATAGTCAACTAGGCCCGACAAGGGCAATAAATTGTCTCAAGCCCACTCACGAGCACCAGAAAGTAAGTAAAGAAACCCACCCCCTCCCATGAAAGAAGCATTGTCCTCAATGCTCATGGTGCAATGGGAAAGGGTGGAACTCCCTGTAGGATCTAGTCATCATCATCACCACCATCAGAAGCAGCTTCTTCTTCAACACTCTTCCCACTTGGGCCAGCACCACCCCTTTGAGAGTTTGCCAAAATTATGGAGTCACGAAGCACTCTCTGAAACTCAGAGTTCTCATCATTGTCTAGCTCTTTCTCAGCATGCCCGGGCAGCTCTTCTTCCGCATAGGAGGCAACCAAGTTATCCAACGTGCCAGGAATTCTTCTAGGTGGAGGCAATGTGGTCAAATCAGCCTCCACCACCGGATCTTTACCTTTGGACTTGTCAATATCTTTCTGGAGTTTTGAAATTGCCCCTTCCATAACATCAACCCGTTTGCATAGCGTGTTCAGACTATCAATCACGCCATTCACTATACTTTTAACTGCCCTGTTGATCATTCTGGGTAGTTTTGCGGCTAAGTCTGTCAGTTGCTTCTCATGACTATGAGTTTTGTCGACCATATCTTGAAGACCACTTTTTGTCATAGAGGGTGTGGGGGCCTGTGGGCATGCCTCCAAAGTATCCCAAGAGAGGGGAAAATTGCCTGCTCTAACACCAGTTTCATCGCTGTCAATCTTACTCAGCTGCTCTGTCCTTTGCCTATTGAACCTGGGGGCATCCTTGTCTATCTTCTTATACAGATCGATGACCCCGATGGCATGAGTGAATTTGTAACAAGGGAGAATAGGAATATCCACTTTATCACACAACTTGGTGATCAGGATCTGGAAAGGGAAGGAGTCATTTTTGCGATGAGCTTTCCTCCGGACTACCATTGCAGCCACCTCTCCAAAGTTTATATGTTCCCCCGTCATGATAGCCTCAATTAGAATGGCACCCTCTTGAGTTATATTTAGTCATTCTGAGAGGGGATAATAAGGTTGCACACTACATCATACCAAAGTCGTGCCTCAAATACCAATGATCTCCTTGGTATATTGTCTCCCATGGTAGACCACACAAGGGTGCCTAGAGCAATGGTGCGAGCAGTCTCTTGATATGGCTTGAACTCAGTGGTCATTCTAGCCATTAGGGCTGGTGCAGGTTTAATTAGGTGTCCCCAATATATAACATTGATTGCCGTGGGGGTGACATATACTTTCTTGCCTCTGATAGTGATAACATCAAGATTGGGAAACTTGTCTTTGGGGCTTTTATAGCCTTTAGAATCCTGTATGTCTTGGTAAGCCGCAAAGAATTCACAGACTATTTCTTCATAATATCCCCCGGGCACATCTTGAAATGGCTGCCACCCTCTAGTAGAAAATTGGTGGTGCATATTTGGTAACTCATCATTAACTTCCCCTAGATTAAAGCTCTGCTCCACATTGAATCCTCTGTCTTTGTCCTGTTTGTAGAGAGCTCTCATGCCCTCTATTCTGAAGCGGAACCTTGCTTCATCGGTAGCTGATCTTTGCCTTGCTTGGTTTCATGGGTTTCTCCTGCCAGAAGACATGGTCTGCATCCAAAGATTGTGAGCCAAAAACAAAAACAAAATCTACTAAGGGTGGAATGCAACAGAGTAGAAATCAAAGTAGGTGTCTGTTGTCTTGTGCGGACCACATGCGAAACGCACTAGGAAGAGTGCGTGTCGCAAGTGCTATCGCCCAAGACAACAGAACCTTCATGAATTTTTTCTCTTAAAGTGCAAAGCTGGTGTGATCCGCACCATCAAAAGTGCATGTCGCATCAAGCTTCGCCCCCCAAGTCAGTGTTCTACAGTTTCTTTTCAACTTGGTGTGACGCCTTGTGGGACCCGCACATCAAGATATATGCATCATATGAGAAATGCACAAAGGCACAATTGGAATTTTTGGTTCCTTGTGTTCTTGTGAGTTACGCATATGATCCATAGAGCAAGATGTGCTTCAACACTTAGCACCACACGCAACTAATTCATAATAACAAAGGGGGTAAGGGGATTCATGACCATAACTTCCGGGTACTCAGACTTCCCCGGATTTCCATTAACACAAAACCAACAAGAAAGGACTCAACGATTTCCCTTAAGATGGATGTTACCCCGTCTATCATCGGGAATATCAAGCCCTCCTGGAAAAATAGGCACCAACAAGCATATCAACAATTAACCTCCTCCCCGCACAAGATCGTACACCCCAACTAGATTTTCAATCAGGATCATAGGTATACGATCAACAACATTCAGCCTCAATTATCAATTATCAAACAAAACCTCATGACTAACGACGACTTCCCCTTAAGAACGACGTCACCCAATTTATCATCGGGCCAAATCAAGCACTAGTCACAAGTGGGTTACTCAGACTTCACCCCATCACAATTATTAAGGCTAAACATTACTACCAATCAACATGCATAGTCAAGATTTACAATCTACCAAGTTGACATTAAAAGATTTCATCATTAGAACTCAAAATTAGGGACCCAAATTTTTTGGATCTCACCCATTATCAACATGGCTAATCTACTAAGAATGCTTCACACTATGAGTTCCCAACAATCATAAAAACAACTATTTAACATTGGGGAACTTACCACAAGTGAAGATTATGAAGGGAAGAACGAAAATCGAAGATTTTTGAATTCCAACAATGGTGACCCACAAGACCTCCCAGAGAATGATGGCGGCAACATGGAGAAGTGGTGGAGAAGATTGGGTGAGAAGAGGAGAAGGATTTGTGGGAGTTTGAGAGGTTTGGAGAGAATTTTGGTGGAGGATTTTGAGAGTTGTGGAGAAAGATGGTGGAAAAAGGAGAGAGAGAGGTGGTTTTAATAGAAAAAGAAGAAGAAGAGTCGGCCGGGTCTGGTAGGTCAATTAAAAATTCAAATTTACCTCCTGTTCACCACGACATGTGATTCGCACCAGGCAAGGTGCGAACCGCATGGAATATCGCACATGCTCCTTTTTCTCCCCTGGGTTTGCCCAGGCATCTGTTTACTTGTGTGATGGAGGTGCGACGCGCACCTGGGTTGGTGCGATCCGCACAGCACAGCGCACGTTACCTCCATTTTTTCAATTTTTCTCCAGGCCCTCTGTTTTGGTGTGCGATAGGCTGTGCGACCTGCACAATTTCTTGTGCAGTCCGCACAGTCCACTGCACGACATGTTTTTGCCTTGTTTTTCCTTGTACACATTTCCATCCCATGCATTCCCTACATAATATCAAAAATAACAAACAATAACCAAAAACAAAGAAAGAAACTTGGGTTGCCTCCCAAGCAGTGCTTGATTTATTATAGCGGCACGACGATGTTGTTGACGGTGTCGCTAGGCAGTGTTCCCTTTATCCATGGGTTTATTTGGCTTGATAGGTGGGTCATTTGGGCCTCAAGATGTTTGATCGAGGCACTATGGGAGCTCATCATTTGGTGAAGTGTAGAGACCTCTCTCTTTAGCTCACTTACTCCCGAGTTTGTGTTATCCACCTTCTTAAGAACCAAGGACAACATGTCCTCTATCTTTGATTGGTCGGGATTGCTTGTGCCCGGTTGGTAGAGAGAATCATATTTGTTTGGGGGGATGTAAGGATTTGAGCTTCGGTGATTGAAATGTTCACCATCCTTATCTCTTTCACGCCAATTTTCATCCCTCTCTTTGTCTCTAATCCAACCTTGATTCTTCTCCCTCAGGCGATAATACCCGGGGTGAGAACCCACCGATACGTAGCATAGCTTACCATCAATCTCAGTCATAAGCTCCACATCATTCACCTCAATATCTGGTGTACTCACTGCATTAACCTTCTTAACACCAGCTCTCATCACATGTTTGGCCATCAAGTCAATTTGTGTCATCATTTTAGCCAAAGCTTCATCTCGCTCCTCATCATTTCTTCTTGTTTCATTCATCAATATTGTTGAGGGAGTTTCCGAAGGTGACACCTCTGCCTCTCTCGTATGCCAAGCTTGATTGGTCTTGGTCATTCAATCTAATAGCTCCGAGGCAATGTGAAACTCAAGGTCCATGAAGGTGCCTCCTCTAAGATTATCAGCCACCGATTTGTTCACAGAGTTTAATGACCGGTAGAAGCTTTGGAGCAACACATTGTCTGACAACTCATGGTTTGGGCATAATAGAAGCTTCTTTTTGAATTGTAGCCAAACTTCATGAAGAGGCTCGTCCAGAAACTGCCTAAAGTTGGTAATCTCATCTCTTAACTTCATTATTTGAGATGGAGGAAATAATCTCAAGGTAAATGCCTCAACCAACTCGGCCCAAGATGTAATGGATCCATTCGACAATTCTTCCAACCACGCCGTGGCTTCCCCCATCAAAGAGAAAGGGAATAGGCGCAATCGGATGGACTCTTGGGAGATATTGTGGATCATGTATGGTTGGAAAATCTCCACGAAGTTATGAATATGCGGGTTGGCGTCCTCATGGCCAGCTCCAATAAATATCACCTTCATTTGAATAAAATGGAGCATGGTGCTTTCACATGGAAGACAACATTTCCCTCCATGGGGGGTAGGCGGATTACACCTACACCTCCGTGCATCATTGGCTCAGCAGCGTTGGCGTTGTTGAAGACGCCAATGATCTCATTATCCTCGGCTTCTTCCATAGCTGACCTGCTCAATCAACACTCAAAAACAACAAAAAGTAAAAGAAAACAAGCACTCCCAAGTTGACTTCACAACAACAATAAAAAACTAGCTAATATTTAAGTCCCCGGCAACGGCGCCATTTTTTATGAACGATCAAATCGTGGCTCTCCAATTAGGAGGTCACGACAATCGCGTAGTCAAAACAAAATTTATAAACCCAACAGATGTCGGGGTCGTACCCAAGGGACCTGATTTAGCTCATTAGAGATTGTGTGAAGCGATTTAGAAAGTGAGAGAAGTTGTTCAACAAAACCAAAGCGATAAAATGGGGGAATTGGGAAAGTTGTCACTACTAACTCACTTCAAATAAAAACTATAAAATCGAGATGGGTGTACCAATAAGAGCTAGAAGACTAGGGGTGCATTTTTGATGGGGCATTTGCTATAGGATAGGGTAGTCACTAATTCACTTAAATTCTCACCTATTGACACGGGTAGTGTTGGTCATAAGTGTGGAATGCTATCTCTCGATCAATAACCACATATCCGATGATTTTGGTTAAAACATCATTCGGTGTGCTAAATAGGTAACCAACATTTACTTGGGGAGGTCGTCCTATCTTTAGCTCGGACCCTTAAATGGGAGATTCCGCAATTGGAGCTATGTCTAGCCTCCAATCTAAGTAGATTCCCAAGTACCCACTAGCAATTTCACATCCACAACTACAAAATTATCTCTCGAGCAATTATATAGCAAAGTAAGGTAAACTCATGTTTGCAACCACAAATTATTAGATTAAAACACGGTGAAATTAGTAGACCCATATCAGATAAGCAATTATAAAAGTGAATTAGCAACACCCAAACCCATTAGCTAAGCACCCATCATCAATACACCCCTAGACAAGAGAAATTAGCCACTTGTAGAAGGGGGAGAAGATATACCAACTGGGTAAATCAAATTCCCATCTATTGTAGTTGATTCTCAAGTTCTAGAGTCAAATTAGGTACACAATTTATAAACCAAAAGATTGGATTGAAAACTCTCTCTCAATGGAGATGGAGAAAAGTGTTTACAAGCCAAAAATATCTTCAAGTTCTCTCTGAAATTCTCTACTTAAAATTATATATACAAAATAAGCCTAAAATTACTTATATGTTCCCAAATCATCACATAAATTTAGGACAAAATTGCCCTCCGAGTGGTGTGCGACGCGGTGTGCGGTTCGCATATTGCAGTGTGCGCGTCGTACACCTGCTTTAGGTTGACCAGTGACTTCAGTCGCTCAAGTAGGCTTTGTGCGAAGGTGGTGCACTTTTCACCACGGGATGTGCGCGTCGCATGGATACCACACTCCTTAGCAGAATCTTCAGTCATCTTTGCAGCTTCATGCTGAGGAGATGCAAACCGCACCTCGGCTTGTGCGTGTCGCACAACCACCGCACCTCTCGGCAGATTCTCCATTTTTTCTCAACTCTTCACACTTAGCTCCTTTTTGGGTCCATATCCTTGTTTCTCCTCTTCTATCCAAAGTACCTACATATACATCAATAAAGGCCATAAGAACCTCCAAATCAATTTCAAATGTAGCAATAATTCATGGATATAGGCTCAATAAGATGGTAGATTACCGACTTATCAGTAGCCGGGTCAATATCCGGGTCAAAAGTGGGCTCGTAGGGCCCACATCCTGAAACCCAAAATGAAAAGATTCACAATGACCCCAACGATGCCAAAAAGGCATGCTCCAAATTTGAGCACAAATGACCAAGGAAAAAGGCATCAAAATAGCCCGCAAAGGTTGGGGTTTAAAGAATGGAATTTCGGAAAATAAAACAGAAATTGGGCAAGAAATACTTACCACAATGATGGAATTTCAGCCAACACGAAGAATTCACCACCCCAATGAGCATGCACAAGCCGTAAGGCAGCCACTAAAACAAAATCCCAAGCCTGGGATGAGAGCATCAATGGAGGAAATAGAGAGAGTCTAGGTGGAGAAGAAGCTTACCAATTATGATGGGAAACGGTTAGGACCAAGGAAAAATTGCACCCAACACCCACAAGTGACTAAATACCAAGCTGGAAGAGGCTGGGATCGCGGTCGCAATAGAGGCTGATGCCTGCACGTGCAACTTGGACAAATCTGCAATTTTTAGAAAGATCAATGGGTCATTCCGAGCACAATCTAAAATTGATATTTGAAAAACAATAATGCTAATAGAGTGGAAATGATGCTCTGGACTCAACGAAATTGATGAAACTTCCATACGAGGTCATTTCGAAGAAATGTTGACCCAAGTCAACACTAACGAAAAGGAACCCAAGGGCTCGAAATGAGTCTAGCTCACCCAGAACTAGAACCAACCACCTTCTTAGCCCAAACTCAACATTCCGGAGCTGATGGAATCGTCGGATTTCGAATCCGACACTCCGATCATCAAAAGTCACCCGAAGTTACACTTCCAACTCTAAATAGCCTGAAAACTGAGAAACCCACACAAAACCCACACTGGAAGTTCTTAGGCCTCAACTAAAGGTCCAACTAGACCAAACTCAATGCTCTAGAGCTAATGGAACTGTCAGAATTCAATTCCGAGCATGTTAGCTAAGAATGTTGACCAAAGTCAACGATATTCTAAGGTTAAGATCTAAAATAGGCAAACGGTCAAAACGACCAAACGAGCGACTAGGTCACCAAACCACAAGTCCCAGCAAGCCATAAATGACTTGGGGACGCTATAGGAAGGCTCTAACAGTGCAACAAATGCGTAAATGCGAAGATGACCGGAAGGGTCATCATATTTACCCTCTAAACACATATAATCGTTTACCCCAACTCCGGACCCCCTTCCCAGAATGTAAGCGCATCTTAGGGAATTCATTTATTATCATAAAGGACTTCAAACCCTTTCTATTCATCCCACTTCCCTTAATTTAAGTATTTCCTGGAACCCGCTATAACCCAACAACTTATTCCCTCACCACATTTTCGATTCCCTGAACCTACCCAAATTCTAGTTCCCTGGAATATAAAATCACATACAAGTTAATAAGTAAAACAAACACAGAATAAAAACTCATCACCCCAACCCTATCATTCCCTTTTCAATCAATCAAACATAAACATACACTATTCCTCGAGACTCTGTGCCCGAAGGCCTAAGCATGAATCCTCCAGTCATTCTACATAATAATATGAAAGAAAATACCGATCTACAACTACTCAATTAACCCTATCCTACATGGACGTCATGAATCTGCTGAAGAGATTTGAACACTGACTTCTAGCTTAATAGAGGCAAATCCTAACGGAAAGTAAGCCTTGAATCCATGGATTTTACCCCATTCAAGTGGCAATTCTTCCTCTCTATTGCTCCCTAGCTTTAGAGCAGCCTAGGAGGGATTTTGGAGCAACCCTCACATGTTTTTAACTGAAGAGGAGGGAATGGGATTATAAAACCCATTTCTGGGCTTTCTGGTCCCATCATTCCGCTATAGGATCCTGCCAACCGCTATCGCGGTACCTCTATAGCGCCCTACTTCCAGCTACAGCAGCCTCAGCTTTTCAGCACATACAGTCTTTAGTAAATTGTCATAACTTTTTACTCAGGAATTAGATTAATGAATGGTCTATGGCGTTGGAAAGATGACTCAGATATCTTTAATTTTTTAGGTATTGGGACCTATAACTCTTTATATTCTAGGAGGAATGCTCATTTGAAGTTGACCCTAATTTGAACTTAGCCTGAAACCAAATCGATATGGAAACTTTCAACTTGACTTTGTGCTAGGAGTATTGTATGACCTTAGTACATACCAAATGTACTCTCATACAAAGAAATTAATCCTAACGCTTATTACGAGTGAGAAACAAATGCCTTGACCACATATATTTTTAGTAACGACAAAACAAGTCGTTACAATACATACTAATTTACCCATCCTTCATCCCCGAACGATCTCTAAGGCAGAAGAAAAAGAATGAGCCAGCCCCTTGAACCTTAACGCTCTACCATCACACCGTAAATGTAGCCTTATGCGGACCACCAAAACTCTCAAATCCCTCGGTGTACCTAAACTCAACCAAAATTTAATTTGATTCCGCCCTGTCAAAGAATTCCTTCTCCTCCCCGAGTGCCCAAAAAATCCAGGGACTCGTCAAAATACCAGAGGAAAAGAATTTCACACATAATGGACCAAAATATAATTTCCACCCCAGGAGGAACCAAAACCCGCTAAGGTGACCCAGTCTCGCTATAGCAGCCTCTTTTTAGCGGGAAAATTCCCGCTATGGCGATGTCACGGTAGCGACCTACCTCCTGCTATAGTGGTATAGGCGAGGCAGTAACTCCAGACAGTCTCAGTTTGACCAATTTTACCACACAATACCCAGATTTTTACATTCAGGACTAATCCCTTTATGTTAAATACAATATCCAGAGTTTTACTAACCTGAACTCTATTCTGAAAAGTCCTACGGGTTCCTTATACCCTTAGCTAACATCAAATCGAGCTAAACTTTACTATGCGTACCTAATCCATTCCTAGATTTCCCTAGACCATACCTTTCTCAGATTTTGTCCAAGACTAGCCTAGCCTTAAAATTCTAACTCCCAACCTGAGAAAAATCTTAACCTGGGTAATAACACCCTAAATAATGATATAAAAAACATAACATCACCAAACACTACACCGTGTTTCCCTTTGGGACATCTACCTTATGAACCTTTTCACCCTTCCATGATCAACACATAAGAATAGACCATCTAGAGTATAACTACTAATCAATACACCACTATGGGTTTCATTAACACATAGATTCTCCGCTACCACTTACATTGGTCTATTTAACCCTTATCAATCAATCATTTATTACGAACCAACTTTTTAGTTATCACCCGAGGTCAAGCTATATTTATTTAGCCTCGCAACTAGCTCATAACCAGTCAAATTACCAACTCAACATGTACTAATCACTCAAGGAGCAATAACAACCAATGACAAGTCATTCTATTAACCAATACATGGATGACTATTTCTACCAATAGATAGTCATAATTTCACAAATACCCAGAAACTTAGTCCCACCAAAATCTTATGATTTCCTCATCAACTACACATTATCATCAAAATGCAAGTAGTTACTCCATCAAGGGTAAAAATCATCGCGTCCAATAAGGTCTAATGTTCAAATAACTATAGGTTACCTCAAACAGGCAACATCCCCCACATCAAGCCAATAAGCGTTTGTGCCCTGGGCCAGCTTATCTACCCTTTTCTTTTATCGCATTTGGATGCTAATTTTTATAATTCACGCAATATCTAGCAGCTGAACTAGCGATTTAAAACAACACGAGATAAAAACAAAATAGGGAAAAGCAGGACATGGATACTGCACTGCCCACCCCACTATAATGGCTATCCCCAACAACAACAGCCTAAAAAATTTACCATTTTCTGTAAAATTTACCCATTCCCCTTTTCTTGTTATCAACGTTAACCCCTGAAATTGCATCACTGTCTTACACATAACCCCAAGACCATCCCCAGCAAAGCATAATTGAGAATTTAGCACCACATTATCATAAATCAGTTACAAAGCACACCAAAAAGTTGTTCACAACATCACATTCATGCTATCATAAAAGATTAGCCATTTCCCCCCATGGTTCCCAACCAATCCCGACTGTCCTGAAACCATAGTTTCCCTATAGTCACAAATGATCATGTCCTCTTACCATTTTTATCAACGGTAAGCCTATGCCCAAAACTTAGCACAAAATTTTAGTAAAATCACATAACAGTTAACCATTTAACCAATCACATATAACTTAGTTAAGACTCTTCACTAACCACAATTTATCAAGCTTTTATCTCTACCGGGAAAACCCCTAAATTTTCAAGTTGGAAAACAAAGATTTGAAGCTGAAATCATGCAATAATCATTGGAGAATGTGTAATACTAGCATAGGTAGATTACACATAGGTTAAAGATCATACATGTGAAGTTGATTGAAAATGGGGTAAGATTAGACTTTAAATTTCTAACCCTTAATCTTTAATTAACCCAAAATTCGAGGTACAAAGATGGAGAAAACATAATTCTAAGGTTTAAGAACTTATATCTTTCCAGGACGAAGAAAATACACCAAGAATCAACCAAAATGGAGCTCTAGAGGTCTAACAATGGAGGAAAGTAGTGACCAAAATGAGAAGAAAAATCTGATTAAAATTCACTGAAGCACTTTTAGTGCGATCGCGCTCAAGTCGACCAAGACTTTTAGTGCTATCGCACTGTTGTAGCGCTATTGCACTAAATGGCACCCAATACCTTGAGCACTATTGCACATACCAAAATTTTCTTTCAGCACAATCACGCGATCGCGCTCGCACCTGACACTTGAAAACTCAGCTATTTTAAAAAGTTATTTTTGAAACCCAAAACTTATTTGGAACCCTATAGACATAAACTAATAATGAAAATCAATCATAAAACTCATTCCAGACCTAATGGAATCATTCACCAATAGAGGTCATTATAGACAAATGTTTACTAAAGTCAACACTAGCCTAAATTTCTAACTTTTCAACCAATCACTGAAAATGCAACTGAGCACCTTGGGACCTAAACCAACAGTGCTACTAGCCCAAAAATTGTATTCCAGAGCTAACAAAACTGACATAATTCTCACACGATGTCTAAATCTTCAAATATTGACCAAAGTCAATCATATCAACTTTAAAACCTTTCAAAACAAAAAACTTGCATAACACCCAACTAAACACTTAGGGAACTATGACACCCACTCTCTCAGATCATAAATACCATAATACAACTATGAAAAAGGGAAAAACAATCAAAACTCAAGAAAATCTAAAAATCACTATAAGGGTTATTACACAAAATTTATTAAAGATATATATAGAATTTATAATGTATATAATTGTGTAAGTTAAACAACTAATTGTATCAAGAACAAAAGTAATTGAAAAAATACTGTATTGTTATTTCTGCAGAGCATGTTTTCATGAGGTACCCAAATTAGGGATGGTCTTTTATTATATTTCAATTGAGTAATATTGAATTTTTTCATCAACCTTGACAATAATTTTAAGGTCAACATGCGAACAACACTCATACAACTAAACTTGCACAACAAGTGACATATTGTAAATTCAATAATACTGTCATGTGGATGTGAACTTCTTGGTGATACTTTTGGAGAGATCATCTATCACGACCCAACTAATGGGCCATGAGGGCACCTATTCTATGAACCTAGATAAGAGGACCCTTACCACCCGATCAACAAGCAATGAAAAAATGAATAAATAAGGTTTACAATAATGGAAACACTCTTATAACTTAAATACAAGAAATCCCTTTACAAACTTGAATACACCCCCTTCCTAGGAAATAGTCTAAACTGGTACAAGAGCTCTAAGGAGAAATACAAAGTATAAAAAGAAGACACAACTTCCATCATGGAAACGAAGAGTAGAAGCTGCTGGAGATCACCATTGTCCTGTACCTAAGAAACATCACTGATCCTGCAACCAGACTATACCCCAAAAGGTATAACAAGAGTAGTATCAGTACAAACAACACATACTGGTAGGCATTATCAGTCAACCCAAATCCACTGCATCCCATCATATAAGAAATCAAGAGAAAATATCCAATAAGTTACAAGAATCCAGTCTTTTATCATCCACCTTTACCCTCCATGATGTTAACACTAAGAACTCATACGTTCCATTCCAAGCCTCCCTACCTCATTCTGCTTCCAACTCCACCACTAACAGGCATTTCACCTTCTATCTTGGTCAAACCAAATGGTCACATATGATATTAGGACTTCCCAAGTCATACTTAACACTAGGACTACCTTACCAGTTCAATCCCATAGCTTACATTACTAACTAACCCTGTCAGTAGGTCTGTCACCCTGACATAAGATCCTATGTCATCAACCTTGACCCTTAACCCTTAGCCCAAAATAATGAACTACCTGTGTGTTTTTGCATATTGAACCCCCCCAAGGCTCCTTACCCTTGACATCCTGCCGATTCAGGTACTCACATAATACTAGCGTTGTTTCACTAAACCAGTCAAACCTGACTCCCTAGGAACGTTAGTCCCTCCAAGCTCACCCATCTTGGACCCGTCAAGCAATATACCACAATATCTCTAGTTCTATGCCCAATTAGCACAAACATCATCGCTAGCCGGCCTGTCTCTCTTGTCAAAAATAGGAAATTCGAGTGTACGCCATTAATAGAATACTACCAGACAATATGAAATAACCAAGTCCTTATGACTATCAATAATACCCCCAGTCAACAATCAGACCTAACAACCTTATAAGTCATATCCAACTATCCATGTAACCAAACCACATATAATTATGTCACAACTTGCAAACCACCTAGACCTACCAAGGATTCCTAGGATATCATCTATGCCATTTAACATATGACCCCAGTTTATAGAAGAAACCACCTTATCACTTAAGCACACCCACCCGGCCCTCAAGGACCAATATATATATGTTAAGTAATAATAAATCCTGGCTTCTCTGGAACCCAACATGCAAAGAACATCAATAACAGAAAAACCCAATTCATTAAAGGAACCAACATATAAATAACATCAGGAAAAAATAAACCCAATTCACTCAAGGAACCAACATGTAAAGAACATCAATCGCTGATAAACCCAGTTCTCTCAAGGAACCAATATGTAATGAGCCACAAGTAAACCCGTACTAGGCGTGGTACCCGAGCTAACCATTATAGAATATGGTACCCAAGCCAACCATTATAGAACCTGTATAAGGCATGGTACCCAAGCCAACTGATAAGTATACCATACTAGGCATGGTACCCAAGCCAACCAAATGTCACACACAATCCAACAATCAACAATTAATGAACAAAATCACACTTGTACACCAAAGAGCAACAAAACCAAGTTCATTTCACATAATTGACACCCGAATAATTAGACATTCATAATTCCATTCCCTAAGCATGTAATGCGCGTACAATACTAAGCTACAATTACATGAACATATAATTGTATTGGGATAATAATAACCATCACCTACCCAACAACCGAATTCATAACCCCCAATATTGAAATCCTGTCTGAAGACTAATTCACTGTTTACCCTCTAAACACATATAATCATTTACCCCAACTCCGGACCCGCTTCTTGGAATGTAAGGGCATCTTAGGGAATTCATTTATTATCATAAAGGACTTCAAACCCTTCCTATTCATCTCACTTCCCTTAATTTGAGTATTTCCTGGAACCTGCTATAACCCAACGACTTATTCCCTCACCACATTTTTGATTCCCCAAACCTACCCAAAATCCAGTTCCCTAGAATTCAGAATCACACACAAGTTAACAAGTAAAACAAACCTAGAATAAAAACTCATCACCCCAACCCCATCATTCCCTTTTCAATCAACCAAACATAAAAATACAATATTCCTCCAGACTCCATGCCCAAAGGCCTAAGCATGAATCCTCCAGTCATTCTACACAATAATATGCAAGAAAATATGAGTCTACAACTACTCAATTAAACCTAGCCTACCTGGATGCCAAGAATCTGCTGAAGAGGTTTGAACATTGACTTCTGGTTCAATAGAGGCAAATCCTAATGGAAAGTAGGCCTGAAATTCATGGGTTTTTCGCCATTAAAGCGAGAATTCTTCCTCTCTATTGCTCCCTAGCTTTGGAGCAGCCTAGGAGGGTTTTTGGAGCAACCCTAACCTATTTTTAACTGAAAAGTAGAGAATGAGATTACAAAACCCATTTCTGGGCTTTCTGGTCCCATCATTCTGCTATATCAGCCTGCCGACTGCTACCGTGGTACTTCTATAGCGCCCTAATTCCCTCTACAGCGGCCTCAACTTTTAGCACGAACAATCTTTAGTAAAATAGTCATAACATTTTACTCGGGAAGTAGATTAATGAATGGTCTATGGCATTGGATAGAGGACTAAAATATATTTAATTTGGTGGGTATTAGGACCTATAACTCTTTATATTCTAGGAGGAATGCTCACTTGCAGTTTACCCTAGTTTGAACTTAGCCCAAAACCAAATCGATAAGGAAACTTTTAACTTGACTTTGTGGTAGGAGTATTGTATGACCTTAGTACATACCAAATGTACTCTCATACTAAGGAATTAATCCTAACACTTATTACAAGTGAGAAACATATGCCTTGACAGAACAGGTCGTTACAATAGATACCAATTTACCCATCGTTCATCCCCAAACGATCTCTAAGGCGGAAGGAAAAGAATGAGCCATCCCCTTGAACCTTAACGCTCTACCATGACACCATAAATTTAGCCTTATCCGGACCACCAAAACTCTCAAGTCTCTCGGTGTACCCAAACTCAACTAAAATTTAATTCAATCCTGCCCTGTCAAGGAATTCCCTCTCCTCCCCGAGTGCCCAAGAAATCCGAGGCCTCGTCAAAATACCAGAGCGAAAGAATTCCACACATAATGGACCAAAATATAATTTCCACACTAGGAGGAACCAAAACCCGCTAAGGTGACCCAGTCCCGCTATAGCAGCCTCTCTACAGTGGGAAAATTCTCGCTATGGCAATGTCGCGGTAGCACCCTCCCTCTTGTTATAGTGGTATAGGTGAGTTAGTAACTCCAGACAGTCTCAGTTTGACCAATTTTACCAAAAAATGCCCTAATTTTTACATTCAGGACTAATCCTTTTACGTTAAATACAATATTCGGAGTTCTACTAACTAGAACTCTATTCCCAAAAGTACTACGGGTTCCTTATACCCTTAGCTAACATCAAATCAAGCTAAACTTTACTATGCGTACCTCATCCATTCACAGATTTCCCTAGACCATACCTTGCTCAGATTTTGTCCAAGACTAGCCCAGCTTTAAAATTCTAACTCCCAACCCGAGAAAAATCTTAACCTGGGCTATTACACCCTAAACTATGATATAAAAAACATAACATCACGAAATACTACACCGTGTTTTTCCTTTGGGACATCTACCTTATGAACCTTTTCATCCTTCCATGATCAACACATAAGAATAGACCATTTAAAGTATAACCACTAATCAATACACCACTATGGGTTTCATTAACACATAGATTCTTCGCTACCACTTACATTGGTCTATTTAACCCTTATAAATCAATCATTCATAGCCAACCAACTTTTTAGTTATCATCTGAGGTCAAGCTATATTTATTTAGCCTTGGAACTAGCTCATAACCAGTCAAATTACCAACTCAACATATCTCAATCACTCAAGGAGCAATAACAACTAATGACAAGTCATTCTATTAACCAATACATGGATGACTATTTCTACCAATAGACAGTCATAATTTCACAAATACCCAGAAACTTAGTCCCACCAAAATCTTATGATTTCCTCATCAACTACACATTATCATCAAAATGAAAGTAGTTACTCCATCAAGGGTAAAACTCACCACGTCTAATAAGGTCTAATGTTCAAATAACTATAGCTTACCTCAAACAGGCAACATCCCTCACATTAAGCCAATAAGCGTTTATGCCCCGGGCTACCTTATCTACCCTTTCCTTTTATCACATTTGGATGCTAATTTTTATAATTCACGCAATAGCTAGTAGCTTAACTAGTGATTTAAAACAACACAAGAATGAAAACAAAATAGGGAAAAGCAGAACAGGGATCCTGCACTGCTCACCCCACTATAACGGCTATCCCCAACATAACAACCCAAATTTTTTACCAATTTCTTCAAAATTTACCCATTCCCTTTTTCCTGTTATCAATATTAACCCCTGAAATTGCATCACGGTCTGACACATAACCCCAATACCATCCCCAGCAATGCATAATTGAGAATTTAGCACCATATTATCATAAAACCAGTTACAAAACACACCAGAAAGTTGTTCACAACATCACATTCCTGCTATCATACAAGATTAGCCATTTTCCCCCATGGTTCCTAACCAATCCCGACTGCCATGAAACCATAGGTTCCCTATAGTCACTAATGATCATGCCCCCTTACCATTTTTACCAATGGTAAGCCCATGTCCAAACCTTAGCACAAAAGTTTAGTAAAATCACATAACAGTTAACCATTTAACCAATCACATATAACTAAGTTAAGACTCTTCACTAACAACAATTTAAAAAATAACTCAAGGAATTACACACCATATATTCATAGACATTCAAACAATGCACAAATACAATCATAAGTCTCAAACTTCAGCACTCAATCAAATCAGTGGAAGTCCTTTCTCTCCATTGCTCCCCATCTTTGGAGTAGCCTAGGAGGGTTTTTGAAGCAACCATCACCTGTTTTTAACAGAAGAGGAGAGAATGGGATTATAAAACCCATTTCTGGGCTTTCTTGTCCCATCATTCCTCTATAGCAGCCTGCCAACTGCTACTATGGTACCTCTATATCCCCCTAATTTCTGCTAAAACGGCCTCAACTTTTTAGCATGAATAGTCTTCAATAATATGGTAATAACTTTTTACTCAAGAATTGGATTAATGAACGGACGGTGACATTGGAAAGAGGACTAAGAGATCTTTAATTTGGTAGGTATTGGGACACCTAACTATGTATATTCTAGAAGGAATACTCATTTGAAGTTGACCCTAGTTTGAACTTAGCCCAAAACTAAATCGATAAGGAAACTTTTAACTTGACTTTGTGCTAGGAGTATTGTATGACCTTAGTACATACCAAATATACTCTCATACTAAGGAATTAATAATAATAATGCTTATTACAAGTGAGAGTCATATGCCTTGACCGCTCATATTTTCAGTAACGATGGAAGAGGTCATTACATTATCAAAGGCTTTTATCCCCCATGTATAGTTCACATAGCGATCACTCTTGACCAAGTTAAAATGAGTTCTTGATAGAAATGTACAATTTTTTCTCTCGATAGGATAAATAAATGTATGTAATATAAAATGGCAAACTTCAATGCAATCATCTTTGTTTCAGCCCCATACCTTATTGGTGAATGCCCTAAATAATGCTGCTTTTGTGACTGTATTTAGACCTAAAAAGTACTGTGCAAGTATCCTATTTGGTTATTTTGTGTTAATTTCAAAATTTGACTCATTCGCAATGCAATTAAGACCAGTTATAATAGAAAATGTCCTACGTGTGAAACATAGTATGGTGCCATTTGCACGTATTAGGAGAGAATCATCGGAGTTGTTCTTCAACTCTAGAGACATAAAGCACTTGAAAATTTATGGCTAAACATAGCATCAGTGCATGTGTGTGTTTACTCCAAAGCAGGTGGTATCGCAGAAGCATTTCAACACTGCCTTGGGATGCTTATGTAATGACCCTCCAAGTCATTTTACTATTTTTCATACTTTTCTTTGTTTTGACCTTTCTACAGTGGCTATAGGTTATTTATGACTTCCGAGACTGACAGTTTGGTGCCTGGGCCATTCGTTAGGTCGTTATGGCCAATTTCCTATTTTAGAACTTAAACTTAGAAAATCTTTGACTTTGGTCAACTTTCTTGGTAAACTCGCTCAAAACCAAATTCTGACAGTTTTGTTGGCTTCGAAATAGGAATTTTTGTCTAGTGGGACCCTTGGTCTGGGTATGAATACTTTTGGTTTGGCTTTGTGTTGTTTTCTGTGTTTTTAAGCCAGTTTGGCTTGATGGGTTGACTTTGGTTAATATTCAGAGAAGACGGCATTGGATGGGAATTTCGTCAGTGCTGTTAGCTCCGGAATGTTGACTTTAGGCTAGAGGGACCTTTGGATTGGGTCTCGAGACTTCCAAACTTGTTTTGGGGTATTGAGTTCCAATTTAGTTTTGGGCATGGGGCCAACCTTTCATTAAAATTATCTCCGTTAGGAGTTTTGTCATTTCTATTGAGTTTGGAATGCTGTTTTTGGTAGGGTAGCATGGTTGGTTTGTGTTTATGGGGTTCTGAATGAATCTCAAGGGTCCATCAGGTGACTTTTTAGCCTTGGAAAATTGCTGGTTGCTACTGTGTGTTGCATACCAATTTGGTCATTGCAACCGCGAGGTGGCCATTGCGTTCGCAATGGTCTAGCTTCTTGGCCATCACGATTGCGTGGGTTGATCCTCGCGACTGTGATGAAGCAGGCTGGGACTCAGTCCAGCTTGTTCTATGCAATCGCGTGGCTGGACTGTCGCGACTGCAATAGTCTGGCCAGCTCATCATCACAATCATATGGGGTCCTTCGCGATTGTGATGAAGGACATCTGGAAGATATATAAGTTGCCAACTTCATTTTCTCCTCTATAATTATGAAATTTCTCCCTTGGTAAGTTCTCAAGCTTTGGCTTCAACTCTATTGCTCAGTCTTCTTCATCTGGTAAGTCCCATCTATCCCCCTTCTCTTCTCCATTGATTTAATTCTCCTTAATCTCAAACATTTCCGTTGGTTTTCCCCTTGTGAATTCTCTTGAACTAGTTGGACTTTGGGGCTGTTTTGGGCCCCAAAACGAGTCCCATTCATGCCCAACTTTTGTGTATGGGTTCTCTAACCCATTGCAAACATAATTGTGATTTTCACTTTCTATTTCATCGTGCGAGCCCGGAGGGTCATTTTTCGACTTGATTTTCAGCCTGAATTTTTGTATAGCAATATGAGTGTCATTCTTCTCTTCTTGACACCTAGATTATATTCTTAATAGCATGGCAGATTTTTGTGGCTATTTGGAAGGGGAAGGCACACGAGTGTCGATTCGTGTTTGCAGTTTAGCCATGAGGTAGGTTATAGTTGACTTTCCTAGACTAAGTTCAGTTAGATTTTTATATTATATATGTTACAGGAATGTTAGGTTGGACTCTAGGTAGAATTAGGTTTAAATCATGTTTCTTGTATTATTTTGGCCATTTTAGATCATAGATTAGAATTATTCATGTTATCCTTAGTCTAGGAGCCGTAACATTGTTATGCCTATCATATAGTCCTTAACATGCTTTTAGGAGGTTTTAGGGGTAGAGCGGTTGCTTTTAGCTATTTTCATAGTTATTTTATGTTCTTCCCATTTTATTTCATCATTGTGCGTAATTCTGGGCCCTAGGCCATAACTTGGATTTGGGTAAAGTTTCCAGGTCAGTTCTCTTGATTGGATGGTATTTTTGCGCTGTTTCCCTATTATGTTCTATATATTCTGAACATGGAAATTTGCATGCTCATTCTGCATTTTCATGCCATAGGCATAGAAAGGAATGATTTTCGAGGTTTTGGTTCCAGACCTGAGATTTACTATAGTTACTATGATTTTTAGATCTTAAAGGATATTATTTTTGGTTTTACTATTAGTTTTGGAAAGGAAAGGAAAATACTATCTTATGCCGGTCTGAGGGACGTTTTCGGACCTCTTCTCCATTTACTTTTCTGTTGATGATTCTGATGATCAATTCTGGGCGCCTGCATATATTTATAAGTCCGATGTTAAATTCTGGGCGCCTGATGCGATATTCCGAGTTTTACTTTTATATATGCATGCATCACATCATCTCCTTCACATTGATTGGCTTGAGTATATTTGGATTGCCAGTTGCCTGGCTTGTTGTTGTTATCTTCCTTTTTGTTTGTTCAGTTAGTTCTATTTGTAGTTTTATAACTATATTTAGGTGGATCCCTATAGTTAGCTTACTTTCCTAATTTATATTATATATTATTTTTCTGTGCTTGATTGGCCTATAATGCTTACTGGGTACCCATTGCTTTGGTACTCATATTACACTCTGCATCTGTTTTTGATGCAACACCTAGTATGAGCCACCCTCATTGATCCTCCCTTCGTTCGAGGCCTGTTGCAATTTGGATCGCGGTGAGCTCCCGGCGCCTTGGAGACTTTACATGCTTTCCATATTGTATTACTGTCTATATTTTGTATTTTGGATAGACAGAGTCTGTTGTATAGCTACTCCATACTTTAGTCGCTCTTGTGCCGTTGACACCAGGTCAGATTGGTTCTCGTGTATGTTTTCTCTTCTTGGTCACTTTAGAGCCATCTTTTGTATATTTGGTACAGTTGGTATGTATATATGCTACTGGCCATATCTCTCTTATTTATGTCTTCCACTTTTTTACTTTATCTACTTTTATTGTCTTCCATATTATTGAGTTTGGCTTGCCTACTGGGGGTTATGTAGGCGCCATCGCGACCCTATTTTGGGTCATGATAGAGTGGTATCAGAGCACTAGGTACACTAGTCTCTCTAGTACAAGATCAGTCTTGCTAGTACAAGATCAAAGTTTCTAGTAGAGCCTCGTGGATTGGTACGATAACATCTGTATCCAATATGAGAGAGGCTATTGGATATTCTTAGGAAAGAGTTCATCTTGTTGATTCCTTATCGTGCTTCCTTGACTTGGTCAACTTCTAAGTATCTTTGTTTTGCTCTTTCTCAGATGGTTCGGACGAGATCTACAGTGGGTGAGGACGAAGCCCCTGCACTTACAGTTAGAGCCCCAGCTAAGGGATAAGGTAGAGGTCGACCTAGAGGTCGAGGTAGGGGATGGGCTGCGGTGCCAGCTCAGGGCCGGGCTAAACTACCATCACCAGAGTCTGAGGATAGGGTTGAGGAGGTTCAGTATGAGCCAGAAGGTATGGGGCCAGCCCAACATCTGACAGGTTTCATGGCTACTCCAGTGCTGCAGGACACTTTGGTTTGGTTACTTGGGTTTCTTGAGGGTATCACTCCACCAACTTCTTCACCAAGTACTCTGATTGGTTCTCAGGTTAGAGATGAGGCTCAAACTTTAGCCTAGGCAACAAATCAAGGTTTAGGAGCGCAACCTACTTCTGTGGATCCCAGATTAAAGGTATTGCCGATCCCTATAGGTGCTCCACCCATTCCAGCTGGGACTTTCAAGTCTTCTGAGGAGCATAAGATGCTTAGTAGGTTTCTGAGATTGGGTCCTCCAAAGTTTTCAAGTGTTTTTAGGGAAGATGCACATGAGTTTTTGACTAGTTGCCAGGAGAGATTATATAATTTGGGGTTAGTCAAGTCACATGGAGCAGATTACACCATGTTTCATCTAGATAGCCCAGCAAAATAGTGGTGGAGGTCATATGTAGCTTACAGACTAGTCGGGTTACCTCCTCTTACTTGGGCATAGTTCTCTGCAGCTTTTCTGGAGAAGTACGTGTCATGTAGCATGAGGGAGAATTTGACGGATCAGTTTTATGGGTTGGAGCAGGGTTCCATGTCTATATCTGAGCATGAGGTTTGTTTGCATCAGTTAGCTATGCACGTCATTATGATTCTGCCTACCAAGCATGAGAGGGTGTGTCACTTTGTCCGGGGATTGACTTTACACCTTCTCTTGGCTACAGAGAGTATGGTAGCATCAGGCCAGTCATTTTTGGAGGTAGTACACCATGCTCTCACTATAGAAGGCATACTTCGCGAGGCCCAATGGGGTAGCGATAAGAGGCCCCACCATCTGGGCAGTTTCAGCAGTTCACAGGCTCATGGTAGAGGCTTCTATGGTAGAGGCTAGCACCAACAGAAGTTCCAGCTGAGCTAACCTATTCAGGTGGCGTTACAAATTGCTAAGGTTCAGATTAGCCAGAGTATTATTTTTGCTCCACGAGGTGCTCATTCAGGGTCCACATGTCATGGTATTCATTTTGATTGAGCTGATTCATCACAGTAGGGCACATTCGTCTAGGGTTGTTATGAGTGTAGTGAGAAAGGACACTTTTCCATAGAGTGCCCATCGGTATTACATCATAGGTGACATGATCAGATAGGTCAGGGCCCCAGGGCTCTAACACCACCAGCTAGAGGTGGTGCACAGGGTAGTAGAGGTAGTCCCCAGGGTACTAGAGGTAGGCCTTAGTATGGTAGATCAGGCAGTTGTGGTGGTCGAGGCTACATGTATGCAGTTTTAGGCCAGACAGAGGCTGAGGCTTCAGATGTTGTCATCACAGGTATGATCTCCATCTGTTGTTAGTCTGCTTTTGCTTTGTTTGATCTGAGGTCAATATTCTCCTATGTATCTGCTTATTATGCTACTCGTCTAGAGTCTGCTTGTGAGTCATTGCCTGCACCCTTACGTGTATCTACCCTTGTAGGAGATTCTTTAGTATTGGATCAGGTGTATCGGTCTTGTGGGGTGACTATCCTGGAGTACGACACACGGGTAGACTTGGTTGTACTTGATATGGTTGATTTTGATGTGATCTTAGGCATGGATTGGCTGTCTCTTTACCATGCGGTCTTGGATTTCTTCGCCAAGACTATTACTCTCTGGATGCCTGGTATCCTTCCTATCATATGGAAGGGTGCCAATAGCCACATACCAAGGGGAGTTATGTAATTATTGAGCGCCCAGTGGTTGGTCGGGAAGGGGTGCTTAGCCTATCTTGCCTACGTCTGTGATACTAGTGCCACCAGACCTTCCCTTGAGTTAGTTCCTGTGGTTTGCAAGTATTCAGATGTGTTTCTTTCTGAACTTTCGAGTCTTCCTCCTGAGCGTGACATTGACTTTGGTATTGATGTTGAGCCATACACTTAGCCTATTTCTATTCTGCCATATTGGATGGCACCACCTGAGTTGAGGGAGCTTAAGGATCAGCTCTAGGATCTGTTGAGTAGACGGTTTATCAGGCCTAGTGTGTCTCCGTGAGGTGCTTTGATTCTGTTTGTAAAGAAGAAGGATGGGTCCATGCGTATGTGTATTCACTAGAGACAGTTGAATATGGTGACAGTTAAGAACAAGTATCTGATGAAACGTATTGATAATTTATTTGACCAGCTACAAGGGGCAGCGATGTTCTCTAAGATTAACTTGAGGTTTGGCTATCACCAGTTGAGGATCAGGGCTATGGACATCCCAAAGGCTGTATTTAGGACTCAGGGCTATGAGTTCCTAGTCATGTATTTGGGTTGACTTATGCCCCAACATCATTTATGGAGTTGATGAACCGTGTGTTCAGTGCTTACTTAGACTCATTTGTTATTGTGTTCATCCATGCCATTCTAATATATTCGAGGAGTAGAGAGGAGCATGAGCAGCATCTTAGAGTTGTACTTCAGACATTGCAAGACCATCAATTATATGCCAAATTTACTAAGTGTGAGTTTTGGCTTGAGTCTGTGGCATTCCTAGGGCATGTGGTGTCCAAGGATGGGATTATGGTGGATTCGACAAAGATTGCGATAGTGCGTGATTGCGCTAGGCCTACTTCTCCTATCAAGGTTTGCAATTTCATCAAGTTGGTTGGTTATTACAAACGGTTTGTGGAGGGGTTTTATTCTATAGCAGATTCATTAACTAGACGGACTCAGAAGAATGTTCCTTTACAGTGGTCAGATGAGTATGAGGTGAGCTTTCTGAAGCTCAAGGCCTTGTTGACTTCAGCTTCAATTCTTACTCTTCCAGTCGAGGGTCAGGGGTTTACCATATATTGTGATGCTTCAGGTATTGGTTTGGATTGTGTATTGATGCAGCAAGGCCGAGTTATTTCTTATGCTTCTAGATAGTTAAAGGTTCACGAGAGGAACTACCTCACACATGACTTAGAGTTAGCATCGGTACTCTTCTCGTTGAAGGTTTGGAGCATTATCTTTATGGTGTGCATTGTGAGATCTTCACTGAGCATCGTAGTCTTCAGTATATTTTTAGCTAGAAGGATCAAAATTTGAGGCAGCATAGGTGGTTGGAGTTACTGAAGGACTATGACATCTCTATCCTTTATCATCCAGGCAAGGCAAATATGGTAGCGGATGCCTTGATCCGGAAGGTAGTAAGTATGGGTAGCTTGGACTTCTTAGCGATAGAGAAGCAACCTTTATCTTGGGACACCCGTTCCTTGGCTAATAGGTTGGTTAGACTTGACAATTCTGAGCCGGGCCATATTCCTGCTTATGTTGAGGCTAGATCTTCCTTATTGGAGCAGATTTGGGCACAACAGTTTGATGATGAGAGGTTGAGGATCATTCGTGACAAGGTGTTGAGCGTTGAGGCTAGGAAGGTGACCTTCGATTCAGAGGGTGTTCTGAGAATTGAGGGTCGTATTTTTTTCCCTAGAGTTGGTGACTTGCTTAGATTGATCTTTGAGGAGGCTCATTTTTCTAGATATTCTATTAATCCCGGGACAGCTAAGATGTATCATAACTTGAGGCAACACTACAAGTGGTATGGGATGAATAGAGATATTTTGGATTTTGTGTCTAAGTGCTTGAACTATCAACAGGTGAAGTTTGAGCACCAGAAGCTAGGTGGTTTATCTTAGAGGCTACCCAATCCGGAGTGGAAATGGAAGCGGATAGCTATGGATTTCATGGTAGGATTGCCATGTATCTTGCAAAGATTTGATGCTATTTGTGTCATTTTGGATAGGTTGATGAAGTCTCACTTTTTGTCGGTTCAGACTTCCTACAGTTTTGAGAGGTCGGCTCAGATCTACATTCAAGAGATTGTTCGTTTGCATGGTGTGCCAGTTTCTATCATTTCTGACCGTGGTACTCGGTTCACTTTGCATTTCTAGAGGTCTATTCGGAGAGAGTTGGGTACTAGAGTTGTTCTTAGCACTGCTTTCCATCTACAGACTGATGGTCAGTCAGACCATACCATTCAGGTTCTAGAGGATATGTTGCGAGCCTGTGTTATTGATTTTGAGGGTTAGTGGGAACAATGTTTAGCCTTGGCAGAGTTTGAATATAATAATAGTTACCATTCTAGCATTTAGATGGATCCGTTTGAGGCTTTATATGGTAGGCGATGCAGATCTCTGGTAGGTTGGTTTGATGCTTTTGAGGTTAGGCCGTAGGGTACTGACTTGCTTTGTGATTTTATGGATAGAGTTTGGGTCATTCAGAAGAGACTTCACACTGCCTAGAGTAGGCAGAAGAGTTATACTGCTCGGAGAGTTCGAGATTTATAGTTCATGGTTGGTGATAATGTGTTCCTTCGGGTGTGATAACGCCCAAACTACACCTCCAATTAGGAAGCGTAAGCGATCGTAGTCAAATATAGAACCCAACTAGGTTGGGGTCGAATCCCACAGAGAATATGGTGAGAATTAAGCCTTTAGTGAATTAGTTGACTGATGGTCAATAGTTTCTGGTAAATAAAGGGGGGGTTTTGAGTAAACAATGCGTAAACAAAACAAACAATTAACGTATGAGAAATAATCAGTAGGAGAGCGAACTAGGGAAGTGTTTACCATGGCGTTGGTAACAATGTCGATTCTAGGCTTAATCGGGTTCTTTCTATATGCGTGTCACGATGTGATTGAATTAATGGTATCGTCTAAACGTCTCTCAACTAAATAGACAAATTTCCTTTTCTATTCTCTCGACCTCGAAAAGATGTGCTTTTTAGATTTCAATCCTAAACATCAAGTAGATT